>JACTAS010000279.1:0-14567 GCA_014884825.1 Fusarium sp. 190-020-2 | reverse complement strand
TCACCGCCTTGAGGAATATGTACTGGCAGCTTAGTAAATTATTAAGCCAATAAGAGGGCATAAAAGTCATGCGTCTGAAAGGATCATGCGTCTGTAGCCAAAACATCATGCGTCTCTAGTCATTGCCTATTCTTTTAGGTATGAAAAAGCGGTAAAACATAACACTAAAGTCGCTATTTCTAAGTAAAAGAATGAAAATAAAATTTTAATATATACAATAAAGTATGTCTTTTACTGTGTATTTCATATAAATTTATTTTAATTAATTAATTGCTATTTAGATAGTTATTAACGGTATAAAGTAATTTCTAAACACTTTTAAATTTTTTTTCAACTTTGTCCTGTCAGGTTCGAGTTATAAGTATTTTAAATGTAGATTGTGCTTGAGGAGACTTTTACTTACGAAAACAAACCAGGCGGTATGGGTCTGATAATTATTGATCCTCTGGAGATCAAGAAACTGTTGATCTTCATGTTCTCAAATCTTTCCTCGCGCCTTGTTCATAGCATGACATCCTTCAAGTAACCTCGACACTCCACCATAGTTTCTAGCCCTGTTAACACTCACGATCTTGTTTTCCTTGAAGACAACCATGAGGGCAGGCTGCAGCGAAAAAGCATCAGACAAGACTCTACTTTTACTCATTAAACACCTTGGGGTTGTATTTCTCCGAAAACCTACGAATGCGTAGGCAGGAGTTGCCAAATATACCGCTGCGTACATCAGCCACCTGGCGGGCTCCAACATTTTACTCGTGCCCATAGAAATTGTCGCAAGACTGTTGTTGGCGCTAATTAGCGTAAGCCTGCAAGTGGCAATGCTCCGCAGCAAGAACCTGTTTGCCCCACATAACTGGTCCATACATTTCGAATTTTAGACGGGCACGAAGGCCAATGAGAGAGGTTGAGCTTTTGCTGCTAGTTCCTCACGTAAAGCATTAAATACGGTGGCTCGTCCACCTCCACGATCGTATGGCAATAAATGGTTCGCAATCGTATTCCCCTCAGCAATACCGGTCGTCGACGATCTGAACTTACACTTTCTACCTAAGCAACGCCAGTACTCACCGAAGACCGCACGCCCCTATTTTGTATCTATAACCATGGTCTGTGAAGAAACCCTTGAAGAAATTATAGTCTGTGTTCCCACTTCGGTAAGTTAAACACGCAGTGGCTTGCACAGTCGCTTGAAATAATTTGAACTACTCTACAACTGAATTAAGGACGTGCAGGCAAATGACAGCTCCTGTAAAAGGAGGAAGAAATCAGCTTCTATCGCCAGGTCTGTCTCTACCTGTGGAGGCGAAAGACATGGCAGATGTGTGCCGAGGCCAAGACGTGAAAATGTCATAAAAGACGACAAATATTCTCATCAGAAAATGAGAATAGAGCATGCTCAAGACAGGAAACCGTCAGCTCTGCGTCGGTCTTCGCGGCTCTCTCAAAAAACCGAGAATCAAGAATGTCTCCCTGAGTGTGCGCCTGGCATCGTTTCAGGGGATATCTCTGGAAGGATCCAGTGTGATATCACCGACGACCGCGCAGGTGCAGCGGATGATGAGATTGTTTCCATTATGAGCTCACCTCATTATCCGCCAGACGATTGCGAGGCTACGGTTGAAGTTCTAGCACTTGAACCCCAACAGAAGGACGACAAGCCCCAGATGAAAATCATTCCCCGCCTTGAAGAATCAGAAGGAGATCGCCTAAAATGCGACCAGATTTCGATGTCTCCGACATATCACAACGAACACACTCTGAAAGTCGCGAACACCAACACGGGAAACATACCTGCACAATCACACGACAGGCTCGATACAAGGCCGGAGTCGAATAAGACTGTGACCATCTTGGATGATATTTCTGAGCATAAGCTTCCTAATGCATCCCTGTTAGTCAAGGAAAAGTCTCCCAAAGTGTCCAAGTCCAAGAACGAAATAACAAAGAAAGATGCAATCTCATCAGCAACCACTACAAAAGCGACCTCACTACCAGGGATTAAGTCTTTTCAGCCAGACGCGTTCGTGGGTCAGAAAAGAAAACATGATATCCAGGGCCGTCCCTCCGGTATCGGCCTTAGAGAGCTCCACGAGCTGTCGCTTCAGCCCTGGTTTACCTATGGAGCAGCGAGATGGAAGAAGATGCAAGCGCAGATGCTGTCGGCCACAAAGGATGTTGCTCAATTAAATACAACAGCAGAGTATTATTATCCCTGAAGCCACGTAAGTGCCCACGGTCAAGCTCTTAAGCGCGGTGATACACTACTCGCCACCATGAACCCTGTTAATATTCACAATGATTGACTTAGCGATAGGGATCAAAAACCAAACCAAATCATGCATACGGATTCACAGAAGCATGCTGAAGCAAGTTTGAGCTAATCTAGTCAGCCAGATACGATCAACTATCAATAGACCCCTAACTTCCCGTCTCTTGTTCATTAGTCGTTCATTCTATGTTTGAAACCAAGCAAACCATTCTGCCTTCTCCAGGTCTGCGGTCTCGTACACCGGGGCCTTTCTGTCTAACCTTGTTGAAATCTCTAACGGAATGTAGGCGCATAGCTGAGATTTCTGCCTTAATAGAGGGCTTGCCCGCAGACGGAAGAAGATGGCTGGTTTTACATCGTTGACTATTTTAGCGGTTATTGGTCTCACAGCGTACGCGATCAAGTCCAAATTGAGTTGAAAGTTAAGAGAAGATCCGCATCCGTCTGCCACCTTGTCATTTGGGGTTCTTGACGCCGGAGGCCATTCCATCGGATCCATCCCATTGTGCATTTATTGACCAGGGCCCCGTAGAGATTTATCCGTGGTGCCAGCGTCATATCCTCACCTCTCGACATGCGGTCAGCCTCGCAACTTTGGCCGACTTTCTTAGCCTATACCGTTTCTCTCTGGATATCAGATGTCTACGCTAGTCGTCTGACTTCTCGTAGCTTCGCGTTCATTACCCCGCACGTAGAGTACTCTAGTTCCGTAGGAGTCTTAGGCTGTAAGGTTGATACGAATCGTATCGCTTACTGGCCTTTGGACGTCGGATGCGATGGAATATGCGTCAAAGCCTCAAATGAGGGGCGCTCCCTTCATCTTCTACGTATTGATAAGTCCGGGGGTGCGTATGATATTTCGTACGATGCTTGGAATTTCCTAGGTTTCGGTGCATCAGCCATCGACGACCCCCAGGTCGGTGGAGGGATCCAGATGTCATACGAGATCGTCGACACATCGGAATGTCGACATTTGCTTCACCCAGGTAAACTGCCCCTGTCAGCCGCAAATAGCATGAATTACGTCTCGTCGTGCATCAGCCAGCCTACGAGCTGGGTCGCGCAGAATTATCAATTGTACAACATCAATGACCCTGTTTGCAAATATGGCGTCGACGAGAAATGTAGCCTAGATCTGACTATAAGTAATCAACCACGCTGTCCAAGCGTTCTAGGTAATCCTCTACAGATGGAATCAAGGGTTAAGAATATGGCGTACGGTACGGGAGAAATCGTCCCGGTGTAGATGATTCTAGAGGCCCATGCATTGCTTTGACAGGCTGACTGGGATGCGCCATTGGAAGTTGCTGTACTTTGTTATGTCTCTTCTGTATGTGGAGGAATACTTATCTCGTAGGCAAAGAGCAAGGTACAGGGTACGCAATGAGTTCAAGGAAGCCAGATATTCCCATTAAATAGTGCCTGTGACAAGCTATGACTATTTTAAAAACATGAAACTAGCTAGGTTTATTTCAAGAACATGATACAAATCCCCTAAAATCCATAAAACATACGTTTTCGGGATGATTTGTTGCTTACGTGCCTATTCTCCTACTCTTTACTCTCATTCAAATTGAAAGTTGTGTGTTGGATCTAGCAAACGTTATCGATACATGTGCAGAGGCCCTTGAGAGGCATTTTGCCTTCCAAGACTTGTCGGCGAAAACACTCTAGATGCATTAAATGAGCGCCGCAGTCTTTCCAAACGACGTCTTCGACATCTACCGGGCTTTTCTTATTTTCACTGCAAAATCCATCTTCGCATACTACACAGGTCCCGGTCCCGACAACGCGTTCACGGACCAACGAGTCTGTCATGATGGTAGGGAGAGCAGACTTAGGGTCGTTATTTTCCTTTTGCCTTTCAATGTCCGACATGAGGTCGATGATAGTTCTTCTGAATTTCTTATCAAATTGCTGTAAAGCCCACAAACGGATGTGTTGCGGAGAGTCATGGATGGCTGTGGCCAAAATTGTGATATCGCTTGCATAGACTACGTTCAACGCGTTACATAGGGTTTCGTCGATATCCATCTCCAAAAGTCGATGATAGACCCTAACTCGATTGGCGTAGACGGTCATCTCACCCCCCAATCCTTGGTTCGGTTGGGCTTCATCTTGCATGATATCATGATCGCTGGCAGCAGGCATGGTATTGTAGCCATGGTCCAAGCGCTTAGCTGGTCGGTCTGAATCAGGCTCAAACTGCCCGTTCATTTCCTCAATGTCTCTCTTATTGCTGCGTGGACCGTCAACGTTATCGGCCCATGTAACACCGTGGCCATGATCCACGCGCTTAGCTGGTCGGTCTGATTCAGACTCAAGCTGTCCACTCATCTCCTCCATGCTTCTCTTATTATCAACGGGACTATGCATTATGGCTTCCTCTCGCATGACATGGTCATGATCCAAGCGCTTAGCTGGTCGGTCTGACTCAAGCTCAGGCTGCCCGTTCATTTCATCAATGTTTCTCTTATTGTTGCGTGAACTATACATGTTTGTGGTAAAGTCCGCGGAGCCGGCCCCAATATCATTTTCTGAACGCTGTACGAAAGAGATAGATTTGCCATTCTTAAATTTCTTTTGTGCATGTGCGTCTTTTTGATCATCCGTTGAGTCTCTACTTCTTTTCATCGTGACGTGTCCTTGATTCGCGTTCTTTTTTACTTTTGTTTTAACCTTAATCACTTTGCCGTTTAACCCTTATATATACAGCTGACGCCAAAGTAAAAAAGGTCACTTCCGTTTCTGGCTTTGTGATTTTCCTTGTTGTAACAAAAACCATATCGATCACAGCCAACTTTGAAGCTCGTTCTGGTATTACGGCAGCCTGTGCTGGACTGTCTGTTCGTTAGGTATCCTGAAAACCCGTCATTAGTCCGAAATATACACAGAGGTACGTACCAGTTCGATTCCATAGGTGCTAGATTTTGACGGAGTCGTCCAACATATGAATCTACCTTTGAGAATTCATTGGGCGCCTAGGCTCTGGTATGAGCCTGTGGCGAGACAGAATATGTTAAGATACTGTACCATTCGCCTCCATTCGCCTCCATTCGCCTCCATTCGAATGCATACTTTAGATAAAAAAAAAGCCTTCAATAGGTTACCCATCATGTTGAGAGGTTTTCGACATAAGAGCAGGCAAGTTTGGAACAGAGTTAAACGATCAACAACTTTAACATCATTTAGCTGACTCTCATTCGCTGTAAATTTTGATACATCCTTTGCATCACCTACAAAAGGCTCCGTGTCTCATCAATATTGATGCAGTTACAGAATCCCCAGTGTGACATGCCGTACTCTCTAATTTTGTCCTGAATCCATTCAAGATGCATGAGGTAAGACTTGCACTTTTTCCAGACGGCGTCGAAACTTTCTATCGTGAACGCCGTCTCACTGAAGCGGTACTTGATACTGCTACATGAGTCTCCTGGGTTTCTAACTATCTCTACTGTACAAAGCAGAGCCTTTATGCCATCTGGGTTTAAGAGCCTTGGGACTGTGAGACCACGAGCGAACTCATACTTTGCAAACATTGTAAGCATATCTGAACTACAGGTGTCGAAAGCATACCTGGAGATTTCGTCCATGGCATCTAAGGTTTTTAATGCTACCATTCCAACGCTTATATGGGAGACTCTAGTTGCTTTTTAAGCCACTTAACAAAGTCTCAAGTACGCCTCGGAGGTTGGTTAGATCGGCCCTCTTTGTATTTAATAGCAAGAAATTTGATTAGACGGAAACATACAGTATACATCTATGTATATAGGCATCGAAACATTGACATCCAGCACTATTTGCGGAACAGAGTCTGAAGACAATATGTTGACCCTTCTATGTTCTGCAGAACTAATTACTAGAAAATAATATATGTACATGTACCGTATTTCGTTCCACACCAAGCTGGAATAAATTATATATCATATCATTATATTAGTAGGTCTGAATTGTTTACCTTTTACCTTAATTCTACGATAATATTATGACAATGCGACCAAGGTCCTATGAGATTGTCGATTTCCAAGACCTTCCTTTATGCCGGTCTATCATACGTTGCATGCCCTGTTGAATCTGCCAGGCGACTAAACACTATCTGCGCTACATAGTGTCGGTTCTGCCTTAAATACTTCTCGGCAATAGCTGGTGGAGGTTGGCAAACGTGTTTCCAGAGAGAATTCAAAGTTTCCATCACCACAGCCTCTGTGTTATCCCCTATGGATAGGCTTCCGTATAGGATAATCTTGGCGAGCATGCAGCATGATTCGGCAATAACAGAAGGCTTGACTCCAACAAACTCTCGATGGTAAAGCGATATTTCAGACAAATAAGCTGCCATACTAGCGAGTTCCTTATTTCCAGGCTCTCCTACCAGCAAGGACTTGATACCTTGGTCAGTTGTTGGATGACCCAGCACCCAATCTAAGGTGGAGAGGATCGATATCTCCATCTGAGCTATCATATGTTCATCAAACATGCCATTGCACAGTTCGCTTATCTCTTTGGCCGATGGACGCGCGAAACCTTTCCCTTGGTAGGCTTTGCCGTCATATTTGGAAGCAATCCAGAGCGCGGCACTCCCAAGCAACAAGTAATATTCTTTGCCAATCTGCTTTCTCGAGCAGTATCGATCGATCAGATTGACTGAAAGAAACAGAACCTGTGAAGAAAGACGAAAGTACTGGTGTGAGTGAACTACGAAATCAATGAGGCTTGACCGTAGTTGCCACGTAATTTGCATTTGCTTTTCGATCATGGAAACGCTTGGGAGGGTCACACTCTACTTGATGTTAGCTATGAAGCACTCCATATCAGCTCGTTTTGCGAATCACTACCTCCATGTGAGCGAGGTGCTGCATAATATCTTCCAGGTAGTCACCTTCCTCCCATAGCAGTATATCGGCAGAGCTAGATGCTTCCACTTGTTCTTGATTCGTGACAGGAGAACCAGCAGTGGAAAATAGAGAATTTCCTGACTTTTCTGAAAAATCGATCATGCTTTCCTTTGCTTCTGAGCCCACTGTTACTAGCTTGACTTCTCCCATTTCTTTGTCTCTTTCCTTCGATTTTTGTTCGTGTATGTCAGTTCGGCTTTTCATTTTCCTGCAAGACCTTCGGCAGAGAGATTAAAATAACTTTCGCAGTCGCAGCTATGGATTGAGGATAGATGCCAAATAATGTCATTTTAGTCAAAATACAACGGATTTAGAATTCCAGAAATAACTGTCACAGCTGACTGGAAATATACAGTACAATATTCGACACACGGAAACTGAAGCCTGTTCTGGACTTTACATGGTGGTACCTTCCCTCGCTTGCTCAAGCGATATAAACCCTCAGCTCTCGAAAAGAAAAAAAAAAAAAAAAATCTCGGGGTCTGGCCAACGTCACGTGAATGTGGGTACAGGGTAGACAACGAAGGCTCAAGAGTCAAGTGCTGTAAGACGACATCCGAATTCATCCTCACCTCAATTCATTCTCGTAGATCAGATACCTATTCAAGCATGTCTGCCAAATTCCAACTGCTGCTGATAGCATCACAAGTGTCTTCAAAAGTATAGAGTAAGCATTCCTAGCTGCCATTATGTAGGCTGATCTACATTGTCGATTTTTATCAACCACCAATCAAGATTGCATTCGTTAACATCAAAATAGCCATGTAATGATTTCGGGTTATTACCGCTGTCTACGGTCTCGATTTAAGCTTTCGGCTAGTTTATGACTAGTTATTATAAATTCAAGTATTGCAATATATGCCGTTTCTTGAACTTGGCACACAATTCTGTCATCTGTCCTTTCCACATGGAGAGCTTGTCGCAGATACGAACAGCTTCCCGCCCGTATGATAAATAGCCTTCTATATATGAAAAGCTAGTCTTGCTTCAATGACCGACGAGATTGAGGGTCTTTTTTGTCTCCACCAGCGGTTTTGTCATCCGTATACTCATCATTCGCACAGGACGCAAGCGCTAGAGGTTCATGAGCCTTAATGCTACTAAGCTCAGTCAGTCCAATCCATAAACAGGATTCTACTAAGAGTTGATAAAGCCGTGAGGAAGATTTGACTGCCTCTCGTGATCTGCAATCTGGTCAGAGAGAAGCTTCCGACGCTCTCTGCTAAGGGGCATACTGACCGAGATAAATGATTGGATACGGATCGATTCATGACCATTACCAAACCAACCGCGCCAATGTAGACTGCCACTGCCCCAGGAAGAGCAGATGACTCTATAGCCAAGACAGCACCTAGAAAAACAGATTGGGCGTATATGGTGGATTGAGATTGAACCTTGGTCAATCTAATTCGCTTAGATGCGAAGATGAGCAACCGGGTATAGAGGAAAGCGTGCAGTAGTTTGACAACAGCTCCATGCAAACTGGAATCTTTGCGAACGACCGCCATGACAGCCAGTATCGGTCGTATGATGGCGGGCGCCTGGTAAGCCGCCCGTGTCGTTTCATTGCCCCTCAATAATGGCCTGGCAAGTCTCAGAGTTGTCAAGGAATGGATAAAACACAAAATTGTGTCCATAATGTCCGGCAGGACAGTGCCCTCGATCGCACGGAGATAGTACCTGGCCAACTCGATGACGCCAGACAGTATATGCAGTGTCAAGGTAAAAATCCTTTCCTGATGCCAACTGGCACGGTAGACTGGTAGACTGCGGCGCGTATGGTATACAAAGATTAGGACGTAGACCAAGCTGATAAGGAGACGCTGAGTCCCAGCCTCCAGCAGTAAACCAGCCCATGGTAGCCATGGCTCGGTTCTGCTGTCTTCCATACTAGCGGTCATGTTCTGTATACCCTGGGGATAGTGTGATAGCGACCTGAGATGCGTGGATTTCGGTATTATGCAGGCCGACAAGATCAGACTTCTCGGTTACTCTTGTCAGCAGTAGGTTAAAGCTGGGGTCAAGGCAACGACGCTGCTACCTTCCGTTTGCGCTGTCAAATGCTCAATCTTTAGACCGTGGTTTTGAATGAAGGCTAACTTTGAGGGCAGGCATGGCAAGTAATACTTATCCTGCTTGAAATAATCACTTCCTACGTGCTGGATGGCCAAAAAAAGACGAGAGTCAAGAACCTCACCGTACTTGAGACTAATTGCACATGTGAGACTCCACATATCCAAACGTCCATTAGGATGGCATTATGAGGAAAAAGCATTCTGATACAGATCGGTCAAAACCCGCCAAACTGGTTACTATCAGACACAATTAGCTAAGAGGGTAGATAGAGTCATAGGCTTGCACCCGGACCAGGCAGTGGCAAGTCGTAACCGCATTCCAGACACCATGTTATAGATACCTTCGCTATTTACATACATAAAACCTTACTGACCGATCAAGTCTATGCAGTACGGTGATCTTGCCATTTGCCAACCTTCTTATCATCACGGTTATCTTTGGTTATTATCAATAACTTTTAACTACGAATGGATAGGCGAGAGTATTTAATTCCCTCAGGACTGTCCTTACTTGAGCCTCCATTATGTGCCCAAGATGTGCGAATACGGTTCAGCGGAATAGATCGTGATAATGGCTAGATGAATTGGTCGAAGACAATGTAGTTTGCTGTAACTATGAGCCATATGGCTTTGATACGGGACGAATAACGACCGGGCTTGAAGGGATCAACTATGATAAAGTAACAAGGGCCATAGTCTGCAATGATTTAGAGGCCATATTTTGCTACGTTTTCTTTTCTTTTCTTTTCTTTCCGCCACAGGTCCTAATACTTACATAGCCTTCACTTTAGGCCATAATTCTGAAAGCACAATTTCCGCTTGCCACCTCTGAATATGGCAGTAAATTAATATTCTGTTCTTTGTTAACTTGTTGGAAAGCCGAAGTTGTTTTTTATGGCTTGCAATTACTTCAATAACTAACAACAAGTAGGCGGATATTCCTGCCTCATGACATTTCGTACATACCTCAAACGGTCTCATCTAGGACATGGCTCCTACCGAATACGAGAAGAGGATGAAAGGGTAACAGTCTTGCCATCTGTTGAGCGAGATTCTTGGCGTTATCAGTGGACGAAATTTGGAATCAAACTACGGTTTAGCCAAGTCACGGCATCACTATTCTCTAGGAAAGTAGTGCAAGACTTTGAGCGATCCGCAGCGCCATCCCCTCATTCATTTTCAAGCCGAGAGTCATACCTAGACCACTGCAGAACAACCCATCTGCCCAGTAAATAAGGCTCTGCGTCAAGCGGTGATCCAGGTTCTACGCCGTTATACCTGGCTGATATGCGTTAGAGATGCAACCACGAACCGTGTCCTGTTGGTTGTGTTTCTGACAATGTTAAGCAGGAATAAAATAATGACATTAGAACCATCTTTGGAGACGGGAAAAGAGAGAATAGAGGGGGATAACTCGGAGCTTGAATGTACGAAACACAAATTCGGGTGGCAAATTTAGTCTCATAAATGTATATACGTACAACGAACATGCTTTCATGTATAAATAGATGACTCCTACTTTGCCCCCGGATTCAAGCTCATTTTGTGTGTTATCCATTCTTGTAACTTTCATCCTTATTTGAATTTTCTACGATCAGCATATCGTTCTAAGGCGAGTTAGAACAACCCCGTTAACATTCGTGTCGGGCGTCTGGATGTTTTCATGGAGTGAGGAATGACACTGTAACTCTTCGATACTGTATAATTATGATAAGGATGATGATTGATATTTAAATTTAAATTGTAAGTGACAAGCTGGATGAACTACTCTTGCGTATGACAAAGACATGGTTCCTATATATGGGAGTGAAGGCACCTGATTCTTCAAAATTGCTTTACTTCTTTTTTTTTAATTCTTTTTCACTTGAATTGAATTGTATCGCTATTTCGAGACCGACGGCTTGCAGGCTGATCGAGCTGGCCTGTATCATCCGTCTTGTTCTTGGCCAATCACAGTAGGTGGTAAATACAATTCCTCCACTTATTATTGCTTTAGGATCAGGAAATACATGCTGGTCGAAGGGCAAACCCATTTATTACATGCCAAAACCGGATGCCATCAATTAATTCCTCTCTTAGCTTGTTCTCTGTACAGAAAACATAATGAGAGGGCTCCTTGAAGGCTCAGCCAATCAGCTGCTTGTCAGCTCTTCATTCTTCAAAGTTTCGGTTTGCATTTATCAAGACTCGCTGGGGGGGAGAAGCAAAGCAAACTTTCAGTAAAGTTCTCCCACTTCTCTTCGGATACGATCGGCGCCGTTATGTAATCGTCGATCGGATCATGATAATGGGCCTCCGATCTAATTTGAGCTATGATTGTTTCGTACTGCTCGTCTACCAGGGGATCTTCGCATCTCACTCTGGATACGTCTTGGGCTGGTAAATGGATCAAGGCCTTGCCGGTAGATAGACGTTCGTACAGCTCCAGGACGTCCGGTGAGATCCCTGAACGTTGAGCGGCCTCGTAAGCCATACGGTGACCGATCGTTTCAACCAACGGTCGGCAAAATGGAAGAATGTGCTGATTGAAAGCCTCGGTCCGATGCTTTCCGTATCCTCCAATCTCCGTAAGTCTTGATTGAATTTCGGTCATCAACCGGTGCTCTTGCTGCGCTAAAGGCGCTAACGCGCTCTGACAGGGTGGAAGTTGTAGTTTGCCGCCAAGGAGCTCGGAGACCAAACCTAAGAAGAGAATTTGTCAGTCATTCATTCATTGCTGAGCCAATACGACAATTTTCAAGAAAATTTAGGTACGCACGAATACATAGTACCAGTGTATCGCCTTCGGCTATGGAGTTCCCCTGAAAGGTCAAGTCCAGTTCACTGATCTGATTGAATGCGAAAAGGCCTCGCCATCCGCACCTCTCGGCGAGTTCCCCCAAGACCCGTGATGCTTTGATCACTGTCGCTTTGAAGATGGTGCCAAGCGCGTGTTGCGTCGGATGGGCAGGGTCCGGGCACATGCTCACAGCCCAATGGGCGAATGCGGTCAAAACCTTGCCCTGGACCCATCCTTCGACGATAGGGCGCTGCTGAGTGCTAAAGCCGATGATTGGCATAGCCGAATGTCCATCAGGCGCCGTGATAGTTCTTCGCTCGCTGTAGAGAGCAGCTATACGTGTTCCGACTCTGATAGCGGATATGCCCATGATGGAAAGTGACAACGTTCCAACAGCAACACGCCGAATATGGCACAGAAACTCAGCACGCTCACTCTTCGGCTTAGCGGGTGAACCAAGCAGGGCATTATAGGGCAACCGAACACGATTAAATGTCGTAATTGCATGATCCAGTGGTTTGGTACCAGGTCTCGTCGGTAATATTCGCGACGAGACGCCAGGTCGCATCGCATCTGCGTCGCTGAGAGACACAATGAAAGGCTTCACGCCTTGGCTCTTCCCGCGGACCATCAGACGGGCGAAAACAATCGCGACCCGTGGTATTCCACAGTATGGTGTTGTAGGAGGCATTACTTTTGATGCTGCTGTGGTAGGAGTATGTAACTCGAAAGAGCCATCAGCCTGCAGCGTTGCCGTGGTTTCCAGGTTGCGAGCATCTAAGCCGTGACCAATCTCCGTCAGCATGAACTCACCGCAAATTTCAAAACTCAGTAACTTTGTGAGCAAGTCTTGTAGGTCTGGACGCTCCTTGGCGAAATGGCTGAGCGTTCCTATGCAGAGGTTCACATGGATTGCTGCGATAATGAAAGCCGTCATGTCGCGAGCGGCAATCACTTCATGGACTCGTTAGACAATATCACTATACGAAACCATCATCTGTTGAGGCTTACTGTCGAAATGAAAATCCCAAAACCTCTTGGTTAACATCTCGATATCGTGCAACGTCACATCTACCATGCGACGATCTTAGCCTAGTTCGCCGAGAAAGATAGTTGTACGCACCGCTATGTCGACACATCGATTTGGCCCTCTCATAGTGCAACGCCACGTCTACTGGCCGTGCGGGGGGAACAACATCATAGTCGCGTTGCCAAATCTCTTGGTCGAGGATTGTCTTGGAGTGGAACATTTCTCTCAGTAAAAATTATATCAACGACTCGATGCTTTCAGAACGATGGCAGACTCTTGGTTTACATGAAGAGGTTCTCCGCAGGTATGGGTTCGTGGGTTGATAATGAATCTTACGAGGTCAGCCTCCACCGGCTTTTAGTAAGTACAGGTTTCGGCAATGTTTGACACATTCTAGGTATTGCCATGACACTTGTCCAGCCCTCAAAACTGGCGCTAAATAAATGTTCGAAAACAGACGTCGGTCTATATAGGCGCATTAGCTGTCAGATGTGGGAACATGGGTTAGGTTGGATGAATTCGCAATCCTCATTGTCTTAACTAACCTAGTGAAACGCCATTATGGAACACTTTTCCCTGGGTGGTGCATTAATGGGCGAGGATTGGCTCAAGGGGTTTCCAGTATTTTGAGCGCTTGGTAAATCAACCTGGAGCAAGATAGACTCCATCGTTCAGTCCGGAAGTCTCCTTAGCCCTACGCCTAGCACGGCGCTCGGCCTTCTGAGGATTTATCTTGCCTACGATCATCTTGCACTGGGGCAAAGATAAGAAATATCGGTAAGCTTTGCCTATGTTGGATCGTTACTATACTGTACTGTACTGTACCGTGCCGTACTTACCAGAAACAATGCAATGCAATATCAATCGGAATTGTGCCAATTTAGTCCTTAACGCAGTCAACATGCTGGTCTGTATTTCCGGTTGTGGCATGTCTGTTTCATATTTGCGTGGTCGTAGATCGCCTAGGATTTAGCATTACCTTTTCGTATTACTATAATTGATGCATAATTAAGCCTCATTTATTCCCGCTCTGGTGGATAATGACATTCGTTTTGGGTCAAAGATGTATGAGCTAAGCTAGATATTGTCGAAGACGAGAGGCATAAGGCCCTACCCTAAGGTCCCGGACATCTCCCAATAGTGATTTGCACTCTTGTGAGACGACGTTTAAATTCAACTTGGACAAGTCGCTCCCTCTGTTTCTCCGCTTAAGTGTTGTTGACTCACGCCAATGCCTCTTGCGGTGTTTTTTATGTGCTACTTCTGACTTGCAGGCCGCTGACATCGTTATCTGTCTCGACGCTGTTGAATTGACCAAGACGAATCAAGATCCTAATGTTCCTCCAGACCCATATCGCTGACAATACCATTAAAGTCATGAGAACCAAGAGTTCTATGACTAGGTACGTAGCAAATCTTGCCGTAAAGCTACTGGTGTACCACACGAGAAGGCCAACCAAGATCTCGAGGACGACGAGATCGACCAAGAACAGAGGTGTCGAGGCTGCGATGAGATCGA
>JACTAS010000278.1:0-14765 GCA_014884825.1 Fusarium sp. 190-020-2 | reverse complement strand
TTATTTCCTCTTTTATATTATTTTTTAAGTTTATTATCTCTTATCTTATCAGCTCCTCCTGTCTCACCCTTTTGTGCATGTCTCACGGTTTTGTGCCCAACTAAGCTTGCTTAGTTGGCCCCCCCCCGGCTCGAGCCAACGGGTAGAGCTTGAGGAAGCAAGCAAAGGAGGTGCAGAAAAAACGTCAAGTAAAACGAGGAATGAGCCCTGCAAGACAGGGCATGCGGCTGAGTGAGACCACTCTGCTCTAGCCGCGATGGCGTCACGGCAGCCCAACAGCATCCCACCATTGACCACCAGGAAAAAGCTAGACAAGTTCGATGATTATGGTGATGATCATCACGGGAAAGATAACGTGAATATGAGTTAATTTCTACAGCTGACATGCTAACGTTAGCAGGAGCTGCCAAAGTAACGTAGTTAGCGATGACGAAAAAGCCGCGACTAGTTGGATGTCGATATTGATGACAAGGCCCCAAAAGATAGGTTACTTTGCGGGTTTGTGAGGTACGTTTACCCTACCTGACACATTTTAGACTCTTGGGTAACTTTACAGAGGATTCTATGATATATAAATGACCAAGTACGGACGACTTCTTAATTACTACCTACGCCCGCCCGTTGACTTGGTCTGCTAGTGGGGTCACACCTCCTCCTCCTCCTCTTCTTCATACCACTCACGCACACACTCACAATGCTTCCCTAATCCCGCTCACAGCTGCCTTATCTCCCCACCTGTCTCCTTTTTAGCCTCTGCAGGGTCCCTTCGATTGCTACCATCCCAGTTTCTTTCTTCTTCTCGTCCTCCCATTTCTGTCACCACTACCACCACTGTCTACTTCTACCTTAAACTGTCTCACCTCGAGGTTCATTTTGCGATTTTCTCGTACCCGACTTCGAATCCAACCTTACCTGCTCGTCATTCAGTCGTCATCTCAACTTAGCACCTGACGCGACTTAACCGACTTAGCCATTAAGCTTATCTCTAACGCTACCGCCTCATATCATTCGCACTTACACCGGCTCTTGGTCGATCATCTACAACCATCACCATGTCTTCTCCTCAGGTCAATGGCGAAATAAGCGCTGCTCAGTACTCCGCTTTTATCCAGGTATTTAAAACCTTACGCTTTCTTTCTACATCATGAACTGACCCCCTCATAGCATCTACTCAACTACCCAGTTATCAACGACAGCATCCATGCCTTCAAGTCCAATGAATACGGCCGGCGCTCCATCAAGCTCGGCAACGCCGCTTATCAGACTTTCGCCGCTCCCATTATTCCCTACTTCTCCAAGCCGTACCAGTATGTCTCGCCGTACGTCCAAAAGGTCGACTCGCTAGGTGGCAATGCCCTCGACCGCATCGATAAACGATTTCCCGTCGTCAAGAAGCCCACTGAGGAGCTTTACCGAGATACGAGGGCTCTTATTCTCCTCCCATACCACAGGGGTCTCGAGGGCAAGGATCACGTCTTCCAGGTCTACAGCTCGGAAGCTAAGAAGAACGAGCAAGCAGGCCTTGTCGCCCACGGAAAGGCTGCAGCTACCACCGTCCTTGTCGTTAGCAACGAGACCCTCTCGTGGATCAACTCCTTCTTGCACCAGAAGAAGGCCGAGACTAGCAACACGGCCAATGAGAAGATCAACCAGTAAAAAGGTTGCTATTATGTCCATGGCACCAAGTGGTGACCACTCTTAGCTAAATCACAGCTAAATCATCCCTCTACCTTCCTCCCTTCCTTTTTGTCAGGAAATTGCCTTATAAATATAGGCCTTTCAGCATTTATGGCTTAGGCAGTCCTTAAATGGGTTAAGTGGTTGGCATGATCCGTGATATACATGTAGGACAGGTGTCGTGGCGCCTGAAGAACCATTCACTGAAGCAGCGTGAGTGAAAGACATGGCCGCATTGTAAATGACGGATTATGTCCTCGTCCAGCATTGGCCCCAAGCAAATTGCACTGAGAAGTAGTCAGAAAATGGAGTCGACGTGGTAATAGACTCGTGTGCTTACCAGGCATTAAAACCGGGTTCGATGTCCGCCACATAATTCGTTTCGGCCTTCCACTGCCTGTAAGCTCGTGCAGGGGCAGTCTGATCCAGTGTCACCGGATTAAAAATATCGTCGCTAATCAACTCTGACCTATTGTCGGGTCTTAAGGGACTATCGTCAGGTCTTAAAAGATAAGAGCTTGATGCACTTCAGTACATTACCATAGAGACTATGAGGTCGGAGTACAAACAGTGAATAAAATGCTACTGCTAGGATGAAGATGGCGACCATGATGACTGCGAATGGCAAGTCCGTGTCTAGAGGCAAATAATCACTAGCCGGGTAGGATGTGACTGTAGGATTAACGACAATCATGGTAAAGATGGCTGGGTCTATTTTCCGGGATAATTAAACTCTGAATGCAATAAATCTAATGGCGGGTTCACTTAGTCTGATTATATACAGCATAAAGCGGAGATGTCCCTCATCTCGTCCTCCCAAACAAGAAATGCCTCATCAATCCCTCCAGCTCATCCTTAGGGCCTCTTCCGCTGCACCACTTCCGCCGCACCCTCGGTCACGCTGTCGAGCCTCTCTATTGTCTCGAACGCCTGTTTCGGGGCTGCGCAGCGGGCCATCGACCTGCAGCCCCGTCGAGCCCGTCGGGTCAGTGACTGTACTACATATTGATACGTTGCACGACGCTACTCCTGTCACGTTTACGAGTGTGCTCGTGACAAACTCAACAACGGGCGTGGTCTGGTCGGAAGTGGTGTTTCTGTGGATTTAGATGGGTGGTTTGTTGGTCTGAGAGTAGGGGTCTTGCACATACTCTTGGTTGGATTATCGGGTTTATCTGGCACAATGAAACAAGTTCCACCCACCAAAAGACGCTAAGTAACACAAACCTGTCACCTACACACCTCCATTGGATTAATTTTCCCACGACATTCGCCTCCTTCGCCCATGATGACGTCTCTGGGTAGTACTCATCAGCAGCGTGGTGTTCATTTTTGAGAATATCTCCAGCCAGCCTATCGTCCCTGGAGTGCTTCTTGCTATTGAGTATTGACTACGCCCTTGGGCCACCTACTCGTTTTCCCCACACCCGAGCCCATACCGCCGAGCAGCTTGCTCCATCTGTAGCTCATTAATGTGTGCCTCAAATGAACTCTGAGATGCTTGAGGTGCGACTGATTCCATCGAGACGGAGCTGATTGAGAGTGTAAGAAGCTGTAATGGAGGGGGAACCTTCACATAATGGGCGCCAGGCACCATGACGGAGGTCATGGGGTAAGCTTGACCCTGCGCAAATAGGAGCTGCGCTGTACTGTCCAGAACAGACGAGGCTCGCTGTACCGCAACAGTATCGGCGCCTCTAGGCAGGCTGGTAAACCTATTTACTAATAACCTGCATGATAAGTGTGTGTCGCAAAATTCTCTCACCTTACACCTCCACTATCTAAACACAAAATTCTCAACCACCAGGCATGCCAAAGCCTAATACTGAAGGTAGAATCCTTCTTGCACTTGACGCCCTTCAAGAGGACCCAGAACTACGTGCCCGACGCGCCGCAGAAATGTATCAGGTTCATTCTCGTACCTTGCAACGCTGTCGAAAAGTCACTCGATCCCAACGCATTTGGACCCCAAAACAGCAGAAGCTGTCTGATCTAGAAAAAGATATATTAGTTCGGTTTATTCTTACGCCAGATTCGTAAGGGTTTCCCTTTCGACTGTCTTATGTTGAAGCAATGGCCAATCGTCTCCTCGCTGACCGCGAGGCGTTACCTATTGGCATGCGCTAGGCCTCTGACCTCGTCAAGCCATAACCAGAGCTAACAGCGCGTCTTTTTGGAGATAAATACAGAAGAGGTAAATGCAAAGATTCAGAAGTTATTTAGGGCTAATTTATGCTTATATAAAATATTACCACTAAGTATATCTATTACCTCAAAGTTAGATATTTATAACTTTAATAAGATTGGCTTAATAATAAAGGTTATCTTAATAGGTAAAGTTGTTATAAGTATAGAAAGATGTTCTACGGCAGAACGTAGTTAGCATGGAAACCGAGAATAGATTACAGTAATATAAGGCGTAAGTTCTAAGTGTTAGTGCATGCCACCATTTATCATTATCTCTTTAAGCGGCACAAGCCTCCAACAGGTCACTCGCCCCACTTTGCTTACTAACCTTGCTAGTACCTGCGGGGTATGTGAAGTTCTCGTCAGACAGCTTCTTCATTCAACACAGCCAAAATCATCAAAATCCTCATATAAATTAACCCTAACACGTCTTAATTAAAACGATGAGCTCCTAAAAGATACCTGATTATATAGATAATCACAGCTTTGATACCCTGCCTTTGAGGGCAGCTAATGACCCTACCGGCGTGCCTAATTTTCCGCCCGAAGAGGGCTGCGGTGATGATTTTCAACCTTTCAACCTTAAAGATCGTGATTTCAAGATCAACCCTCTGCCCAAGGAACCACTTGAATTATTCCAGCTTTTCGTACCTATTTCCCTTATACAGTCATAGATTAAATACACTAACAGCTAGGTCACTCACTTGCTTGAAAATGCCGTTATTAACAACTAGAATACCCCCCTTTCTAACCAGTCCCGCATTCTCAAGTAAGAAGGCATCTCCACCATAACAGCATATATATGGCTTAGGGTCCTTATTTACCTAGGAATTCATAGGGAAATTTCAATTAAAGACTATTAGAAGTCCCCTAGCCTAGGAGATCAGCGCCCTCTTCACTTAATTATCAAGTTCATGCCATTGCAGAGGTTCGAGCTAATTATAAGGTATTTCCGCACTTTTAACTACACCAAGCTCGATGTAAGCGATAAGGGCGACCTTCTAAAGACCTTCTAAGCGGCTAAAGAGTGGTCTAATTAGATATAAAGGGTATCTATCGAGCTCTATTCTCCAGGGACTAATCTAACTGTAGATAAGTATATAGTCCCTTTTACAGGCAGATCAAAAGAGATAACAGTTATTAAGAATAAGCCTACGCCGCTAGGGTTTAAAGTCTAGGTTATTGCGCAACAGGGCTACTTTCTGCAGTGGCTTTGGCATGTAAAGGCATTACCATATAAGGCTGTTATAGTCGAGCTACCTATACCAAAGCCATACGGCAAGACAGGAAAGCTACAGACCGAGATTCCTCTCAATAATATACAGAGCATCGTGGTTTACCTACTAAATAAGCTGTTAACGCAGACACACCACGTCTTCACAGATAACCTCTTCTCATCGCCGCAGCTCTTCCGCCTTCTTCAGCAGCTTGGCCACGGTGCCACAGGCACGGCACGCCCTAACTGCGGCATCACTACCGAGATAAAGCATATAAAAGAGACCAGGAAAGCTCCTAATAGCATAGCTTTGCAATATAACGAGGTATATTTAATCCCGACATAAGATAAACAGGTATAGACAGCTTTACCTGTATTTCCCTTACTAATTTGTCCTTTTCCGTTCTCCCTAGGTCATCCAAATTGCTTGGAAAGATAGCGGCATCATGCTCTTCCTTTTAACTATGCTCGGCAGAGCCCCTCACGAGCGCATACCAAAAAAGAGGAAATTGCCCGCCAAAAAAGGCACAAAGGCAGAGGCACGGCGCCTACAGCAGGTCTTCAATAGTGATAGCTTCAAGATGATCCCTATTCCTACTGTTGCCGCTCAGTATAACGATGAAATGAATCACGTTGACCGCGGCGATCAGATACGGTCATATACAACATATCAGCACCGATTCCGGCGAGGTCCTTGGCAGGCGTTGCTTTGGTCTTTCCTCCTTGAAGTCGCACTTGCGAATAGCTTCATTTTACAGAAGAAAACGCGGCAGCCTCGTTGGAAGCCTTATGCCACACTTCAAGCTTGGAAAGAGGCTATTTACAACGCCATTTTCAACAGATACGCTACTAATAGTCACACAAGGAAGAGAGGCCGCACAGGGAAGGAAGAAGACATTGAAGATATAGAAGCACGGCAAATTCACCTACGAAGAGATATCAATCATGTCTATAGAGGCAAATATTCCGACTGCCTAGCTTGCAAAGGCTACCGGCAAGGGCAGCCTCAACCCTTTAAAAAAAGGAAGGAAAAAGGAGGTTATCTACAGCCGATATCAGGAAATCAACGAAGGTCGCAGACCCGATACGGCTGTAAAGTATGTGAGGTAGCTATTTGTAACTCGGCTGACTGCTGGTACTTCTATCACACGCAAATTTAGGTGCGTGCAAATGTACCTTCGGTTGCGCTCATTTTGATAGGTCCTACACCCTTGTCGTGACCCCACTGGAGGCTTGTGCCGCTCAAAGAGATAGGGGATACCAGCGTTAGCCTACATGTGCCATCGTGCCTAACACAAAAAAAGCATCCAATGGAGGCTTACCCCGCATCCAACATCCAGCCTCAACGAACTGCAGCATACACAAACAATCAAGCAATGACATGTCTCATCCCCCCTTTTCATTTTCTTATGACGTATAGTTTGTTGATATGTCATTTTGTTGATCGTGCCACACCATCTTACCGTCAGAGCTGCCATTATGACGCCTGGCTGTTGCAAGACTTGTCGGGTAACAAGTGCGGCGCGGCATCATTGCCGATAAGCGTTGATGTTCACATTTATGTTGTGACACCGATTGACGTTATAGGAAGATTGCAACAAACTTATTTTAGAGGTGCCATACTTAGTATAAAGTAGTAAACCAGATCGTAGTAGTTGCGGTTTAGACCCAAGTATCAATTCATGCTATTCCTAGCCAACGTTTGCAGCAGTAAGGGAGGCAGTAGCAACGGTACCCTGATCCTAAAGCAACTGAAATAATGTCGAAAACCAAGGACTCTACCGCTATCCCCGAAGGACAGTTCGAAGGCATGAAAGAGGGCACTGCTTTCAGGGAGCAGCAGAATCCTGGTGCGTTCACTATCATACAGCCGAGCTCGTGCTTATCATCCTCATTGGAATCAATCTTGAGTCAGTTCCCCGGAGCGTTGCTGGTTCCGTTAATAATGCCGGAGATGTCCCAGACGACGCCGGCAATATTATCGGCACGACCTTGCCATTGGGACAGGACGAGCCAGGCAAAGAAAGGCAAGACGAACAACAGGAGGAATATGGCGAATACACAACTCAGGAAGCTGAGAAGAAATATGGCCGCCTAGGCTTTAACAACCCAAAGGATACCGTTGATCGCCTTACTGGTGCTGTCAGCAGCACAGGCAAGCCCGCTGTTGGCGGCGTAACCGGCGCACTGGGTCTCGGAGGCATGTCGGATGAGACGCCCGAAGCTCCCAAGCAGGCCGAGGAAGTCATAGGCCAGATGCTCGAGGCCAAGACCAAGGATCAGAAGGATAAGAGTATCAGCTTCGAGGACTGCGATATGCCCACAGGCGACAAGGAGGTGGCCGAGACGGAGCGTAAGCTCAAAGAAGTCACCTCTGAAGAGGTAAAGGACAAGACCTCCAAAGTCGAAGAGAGGGTGGACGAGAAAGACGTATTAAGAGTGCCCGAGGACGCTATTCAAGATGAAGCCCCTAAGTCGGAGATACCCGAGGGCAAGGCCCGCAGGCCTGAGGCTCCTGACGTGGAGGTAACTGAGGGAAAGTTTCCTGGTGAGGAAGCCGCTCGCGAGTTGGCTGGTGTTACCGTCGAGGCAGTCGGTCAAGCCCCCTTTGAGAGCCGACAAGTTGGTGCCGAGGGTGGCCTCATGCAACTCAAGGGCAGCAAGGTCGATGAGGGCGGAGCCATCCTTGACCGTCGAGGGAACGTTATCAATAAGACCAAGGCCTGGGATGCGCCTTATCCCGGTGCCGAGCAGACTTCTGAAGAGAGGCTGCAACGTGAGCAGGCTGAGCAGGTGAAGGCGAAGAGGAAGGAGGAGACCAAGAAGGACAAGGAGCTTGCCAGCGCGCTAGCCTACAACATTGATCAGACCCAAGACAAAATCCGACCCATCTGCAAAATGATCAACGACGAGATTAGCATTGCCGAGGCCCAGCTCGGGAAGGAGTATAGTGAGGAGCACCTCGTCAGGCAAGTCCGGCCTCTGATTGAGGAGGGCGCTAAGATTCTAAGCGATGTCAATGGTGTCATCCAAGGTCTTAATCCCGACAGCCGCCTCCAGAGGAACACACAGCAGAAGGCGGCGATCGCCGAGGCTACTCCTGAGGAGTACCATCTCGCCGAGTTGTTGAAGGAGGCGAGTATCGAAGGTTCTTCTTCCATAAGCCTTTGCTAAAACCAACAGCTTACTGGTAGTGTCACTACTACCATCGATCGCTCCAGGCGCAAGCTCGAGAGCATGCCTCATGCCAAGAAGGAGCTCAACCGTCTCTGGGCTCTTCTCGCAGTACCTCTGTTCCAGATCATCGCTGCCATCGAACTCTTGCTCGATGGTATGCTTGGCCTGGTTGGCAGATTGGTAGGCCATCTTACATGCCCCCTTTTGCGTTGTTCATGGATCAACGATCTAATGCAGTATAGCTGCACGGAGATGTCTTTAGCTCCTTGACCGGTAGAAAGAAGGAATAAATGTGTCAGATATTAGGGTCCATTGTGTATATTGCTCTCTCTCCGATAGTTGGGTTGGAACCCTATTTCTATCTGTTCAGTAATGACCTATCTAAGAGGTTGTTACAGTGCTGAGACAGCTCTCTGACCGGTAGTTCGGTCATCCGGTTAGCCGGTCTCATTTTCACCAGTATTCAACAAAATGACACGATTGATTGAAAGTGTATCTGCCGATTTGATGATATATGTAAATAAGAGTTAACTTGTTAGTTCATTGCAATGCTACTAGGTTGTTCGGCCCTTAAGGAAATGAGTCGTAGCTTGATAGTCACTATGATACTGGTGACTCGTGTCTTGGTAGAGCTTGGTTCCTAGGAAGTGCTTTGGGAGACTTTAGGTCAAGTGCATGCGATGTATTACGCCCAGGAACCTAAAGCTTCACCATACCACCTTACTCTTTAGCCTAATTACGTGTCCTAACACTTTGACCACAAGCATATCCTTTAGTTAAGAACAGGGAAGACAGACAATCCCCGTAGGTCATATCTTGATTGGGTTGTTATGCCTGATGCGTCCCATGTGTGTCAAATGGTTCTCACTCTTATCTGACGATGATGTCTAGTAGACCTCATTGAACATTATTCTCAGACATTTCCACTCAAGTAATCTAGTCGGGAACCCTGGCATTCTCTGGTCTTTGATTAGATAGGGAAGTAAGAAAGTCACAGTGGTAGTGATAGAGTTAGCCAGGTGATTGGCTCAAGGTCAAGGTTTTGGTGATTGTAGCGGTGATAATAGCAAGAGGGGTGCGTCATGTTAAATAACACGAAGTGATAAGATTCAGGTCAGTAAGCAGTTTGTCTTATAGTAATAATAATAATGATGATGGTAATGACTATGGTCCAGAGGAGAGATATAGAACAACTGATTACCTTAGGGTAAGTCAAAATAAGAAAAGGTTTCAATATAGACATAAATGACATTATTTACTTTAAGCCAGGTTCTTTTTAGGGTTAGTTACCTTTATCATCAAGTAGTACATTAAGGTAATTCTTTAAGCTATACCTATACTCTTCTAATGTTAGTAAGAGGACCCTTATGTATAATATTGTCTTTACTTGGTTGCGATGTAGTTGAGTAAGCTTGCCGTTGATCTTGATAATCTCGTCTACCAAAGGACATGCAGGGTATAGCAAGCCAGAGCATTTTCTTATTCATTTATAAGGACATGATAGGGTTCTTTTAATTTTAAAATGCGGGTATTGGCTACCTCCTAGGCTCATTAAGGGTTTTTTAAGTTTATTTGCCTATTTCTAAAGCCACTTATCAGGGATTAAGACTACTAGATGTCAAATCGACCTTGAATTCGATTTTTAATTGACTATAACCTCTTCCCTTAATAAATAAAAGCCTCCAGCGTCTTTTAAAAAGATTCATTATATCAAAAGCTATCGATTTATCTATTTTCTTTTTCTCTTTTTTTTATACATTAACGTGGTTGATTTACTAGGAATTTTTTAACATGTTATTGAACCCGCTCGCCATTTTCGCTAACACTTGCACGACGCCGCCCCAACCCGCACCCTCCACGCATTACTGACACCTTGTCCTGAGGTGTGTGTTAACCTCGATAGGGAGGGTTGCAAATCCGCACAACTCGCACACCAGAGGTTGATATTCTAGAAGAACAACGAATAGGTAGATTAGGTTGGATGATTAAAACTGCTTACTAGGGCCTATTGTCTTTATTGGCAAGTAACTTGTCATACTACGATTAGGTATATGCTTCTTATATCTCGGTCTTGGTCAAGGGGGAGGATCTCTATAAACCATCTAAGGAAGATTATTTTTAGTAAATATATGCTGTACATTACGCGTATTCGCGCCCTGTCACCAACTATACGTCTTGTTATTAATTTAATTGGCCCTGGTCTAAATGAAGTCTACCCCTATTATAAATAAAGTCTACCCCCTGCGAAATTTAAGCCTACTCCCTGTTAAATAGGTCTAGAAATTAAATTTTACTCCTCTGTAAAAATTAATTCTACCCTAGGTTGCTTAATATAAAATAAATAAATTCTATATAGAATTGATTTTAGTATAGAGCACTAGGTAATATATTAATTCTTTATAATATATCTTATTATTATTATTATCTTAGTTAATAGTAAAAATATTATAATAAATATAAAGCTTACTTAAATAATAAGTATATTATATTTAGGACTAGTAGGTATATGCCCTTTATATAAAGTTATATTAATCTCTAAGATATAATAAGTCTAGCATTATGCTTTTAATATAGTAGTTTTAAAATAGGTATTACTTAGCTATATTAAAGAGAACTTTAATAAGGTTATAAAACTGGCTATATATAAGACTATTTTAAAGCTCCTAGCTTAATAAACTAAAAGTAATAATTATATTTTTTATATTATAAAAAGTAGTAAATAAATAGGTTATCTTATAAATTAGTAAAGCCTAATATTTGCCTAATTTATCCTTATAAGTATCTTCCTTATAATAATATAGCTAATTTTAAATTTAGCTTTACTATAGCTAATAATACTAAAGCCTATCTATATAGTAATAGCGCTAGATAAGTATATATCTATATAATCCTATATTAGCTAGCATTATCTAGTAGCTAATATTAATATAAGTAATATCTAAATTAATATATACCTTATTAATTGCAGAACTCTAGTAGTGCTACTACTCTATAAGTGCTAACTTAAATATAGGCTATATCTATATTAGTTTAGTATTCTTAGTAGCTATATAGAGTTATAACCTTGCATATTTAGGACAGAGAGCAGCCTTAGAATATATCTCATCTTATAAAGCTATAAGGTAATAAGACTAAAATATAATATAAAAGTGCTTATATTATAACCCTAGCTATATAGCCAGACTATCTTGTTTTTTTACTTTAGTAAACCTATTTAGTTTTTCTTTTATATTAGCCTTATCTTTTTTTATTACTACTAGAGCTACTAATACTTCTTAAGGCATATTATAATCTAAAGATATAATAATATATATCTTTAGGATATACTGGAGTATATTATTATTATTAATAATAGCTTATATAGCAGGTAATATTACCTCCTTATATTAGTATATAAAGTTCTTTTTAAGAATATAAGTCTAGCTATAAGGATTAGAGAGCTTATTAAAGAAAAAGGTAAGGAAGAAGGCCTAGATAAATATATTTATAAGGCTAATAATATATCTAAGGCAGTAATTAGGGATAGTATAAAGAGGCTAGGTTATTACTGCGCTATCTTACTTATATATACTTAGGATTTTTATACTTAAATAGATATTATTAACTAGGTTAAGTATAATATATAACTAAATATATTACTAAATCCCTAGCCAGGCTATGCTAAGGGATATAGGGAAGCTATAAAGACTATTAATATTATAAAATAATAATATCTTATTATCTTCTAAATACTAAGTATAATATCTAGTTAAGTAGCCTAGGCTAATCTTCTATTATTAAATCCTTATTATAATATTACTTTTATATAGTTAGAAATTATTAGGCATATTCTAAAACTATAATATTATATATCTAGCTATTTACTTATTAAGTAATTAGTATATTATAAATAAATATAGGTATAAAGTCTAGAAGTATTAAGTTATAAATATCTTAAAATATAAAATAGTAATAGTTATTATAACTTCTAAGTAAATTATAAAAAAAGAAATATAGCTATATTAGTTAATAAATAATAAGTAATTAATAACTAACCCCCTTCTTAATACCTAAATAAAAGATTAATAATATTATAATATTATATTATTTTATATCTTTAATCTTAGCCTAGTTTAGCTAGATAAAGTTATTTTAAGGCTTATTAAAATAAATAGCATATATAAGTATTATAATATCCTAATAGCTACTTAGCTTAATGGCTAGTTATATACTATAGAGAATATTAATAGTAGTAAGGTAGTCTTCTTATTCTAGCTAATAATAGAAATTCTATAAGTAAAGCCTATAATAAATCTGTTTTACTTTAAACCCTCTTAGTAATAAATTAGAGGATGGCAATATAGCACTAAAATAATTAATAAAGCTTAAGTATTCCTATATAAACCTTTATATACCTATAGCTAATAATAAAAGAAATTATTATAGTTATAAGCTTATAGAGTTACTTTATTAAAAGAGTTATTTAAAAAATAAATATAAGGCTATTATACCTAATTATTTAACATACTTATATTTTATAATTATAATAATAATATTATAAATAATATTATATAGCTTTATCCTTAGGCTTTATTAGATCTATATAATAACTAAGTAAAGCCTTAAGATTATAAAGTTAAGGATCTTATATCTCCCTATAAAAACGCTAAGCCAGAAACTACTAATAATTTAATTATATCTAGTAAGCTATATTAATACCTTTATTAATATAAAGCTATACCTAATCTATAAGTTTATAAACTTCTTACTATACTATTATTACTATCCCTCCTTATTGCCTTACTATCTAGTAATATTATAATAAGTAATTACTAGACCTTATTAATTAAATTTTATAGCTCTTTATCTTAAGCTTTAAGTTATAGAGAATTAGCTTTGCCCTTATTAATAACTATATTATAGCTATCTCTTATATTATTTTATTCTTATAATATAAGATTAAGTTATATTTAAAAGTCCTTAAATAATAGATTATAATTATCTTTAGGTATATTATTTAAACTTAATTATATAGCCTGTAAATTCTTATAATAGTTTTAAATAGGTTGATTCTATAATATTAATACTGCTATTAGGTCTATATTTGCTATATTTATATAAGTAGGCTTAGCTATTATATCTTACTTTAAAGGTATTAGTATATTAAGATATAGCTTTAGGTAAAGGCTAATAATAGGGTTTATAGTTAATAGTAAAGTAAGTAAATAGGGTTAATAATAATATATAAATTTATATTTTATAATTTAATAGTAATATAATAGGAATTAATAGATTATTTATATTATTATTAGTAATATTATTATAATTATATATATTATAAGGCAAGCTATTTCTCTTTTATTTATAGTACTTTCCTTAGAGGATAGCCTTGGCATTTTAAAGTAGCTTAAGATATTATCTTTTATATAGCCTAGCCGAAGTAGTTAATCTTATTACCTTATTAGTATAGTAGGTCTTTATGCATTTTCTAAATAATTAGTAATATAATATAATTATTACTTACTATCCCTTGCAGTAGCTGCTATGGCCTATATAGTAATTAAACTTTATTAATTTTTTTTTTTTAGCAGTTATAGGTTTATAGGTTATTAGTATTATAGTATATATTAGTCTATATAGGCCAAAAGGTAAAAAAAAAACAGTTTCTTATAATATTAATTAGCTTAAAGGCCTTATAAATAAAAAGTAAAAAATAACTAAAAGTAAGATATTTATTAGTAGTTTTTAAGTCTATTATATATATAATAATATTATTATAAGGAAAAAGTTTATAATAGGCATCTCTTATAAGTAGTATTATAATTATATATTTATTATATACTATATTAATTATATATATTAATATACTATAAAGCTAGTATATTAAATTATTAGATTTATTATATTATAAATTATATTAGTAAAGCTATTTATATTATTTAAGATTAAAAGGTAGATTTTAATAGTTAGCCTTTTATACTAAACCTAATTAAATTAAATATAAGCTAAGACTTTTAGGTAGAGTATTATAACTATTAACCTTATTTTTATTATTATATTTTAAAACTGTATAAGTAATTTTAAAAAATTAGCTATTAAGTCTAGGAAACCTTTAATTAGCTTTAAATAGTCTACTTAAGATTATAGATATAAGGTATTATTATATTTTAAGAAAAGTATACCTTAAACTTATGAATTTTTTGGCTAACCCTTACTCCTATATCTATAAGTAAATTATATTTAAATACCTACTTTTATATAAGACTAATATCTTAATTAATAAGATTATATAAAGTATTATAAAGATATAGCTTTATGTACTTTTATATAATTATAATTTAATATATATAGTAATAGAAAAGCTAAAGTTCTAACTTATATATAAAATACTTTATTATAAATAAATTTAATAAGATTAAAGTTTTAACTTAACCTTTATATATTATAAGTTATTATATAATATTAATACTTTCCTTAAACCCCTTTACTTTATATTAGTAGTTTAAGCTAAATATAATATAAATATAAT
>JACTAS010000277.1:0-14799 GCA_014884825.1 Fusarium sp. 190-020-2 | reverse complement strand
ATATAAAAAGCTTTTTAATTATTTTATTCTTTAATTAATTATTTTTAATACTTATACTTTTACTTATAATATTAAAGAACCTCCTTAAGAGGTTAAATAAGTTATTAAGTAAAAAAAGAAATACCTTAAATATTTTTTTAAAAGTTAATTAAAAGGTAAAAAAAAGATATTAAACTTAAATTATATCCTTAATTAAAATATAAATAGAGATTTATTAAAAAGATAATTAATATAAAGGTTATATTATAAGAAAAACTATAATAAATAAAAGTTAAATATATAATATATATTTAACTTTAAGATAAGATATATAGTTATTAGATTTATTAAGATATCCTAATATATAAAAAAAGGCTAATTTAATAAAGGTTGTAAAATAATATATATATATTAGTATTATATAGGCTATAAGAGAAAGTTAAACTAAAAGAAGGCTTAAGGCAATTAGAAGTCGTGGCGGGATTAAGTTTATAAGTTAATTATAAGGTTAGCAAATACACTTCTGGTTTAACACAATGGTCCCCAGTCCTCGTTTCAAGCCTCATGATACGGCAGGTTGCATGGCTTGCATGGCTCTTCCTTGTGACCGAGGGATGAGCTTCACCGGTGCAGGGGCTTCAAGGCAAGCTGACCCCAAGCATTGCACCCGTGGTCCACTAAGAACGCAAAAGCACATCAGGTCTCATCAAAAGTGCAATCCCAAGAGTGTGAAGCTGAAATGAAGTGGCACTGACACAGCATCTTCGTTGGTAGGAGGCCTCATTTCTTCTGTGTAACATCCTTAGCAGTAGAGCTAATAATCGGCAATTCCGTGAGGCGTCACCAACCCCGCTCGCTTGCCACACGTGGGGGATATTGTGATTTTCGCACCTTAGCAATGTTCATTATATGCACTCATACGAGCTCTTGCACACCGACTCAGTTCTTATTCGTCAGATCAAATGCCTATCAGGCTTGCTGTCAGAACGAACAACGTTCTCTCGTAGAAATCAGTACAATAACGCCAGTTTTTTACACGTGCCCATGAAAGTGCAATCACATCGCCTAAGTAGGTACCAACCAACACACTTCATGTCTACATGCTACATTTCCATAATGTGCATATGACGCCTACCCGTACCCAAAGCTTCGAAGTGGGTTGGGGGTGTTTAACCACGCCCCAGGTCAAGGATCTTTTCGCTCATCGACTATCTTGGGTAGTGGGGGAGAAAGCAATCATCCTCAACTTCATGCTCTCTCTTGGCGATTGTGGCGCGGAAAGTCGCCTTGCCGACGTATGCGGACAGTCTCAAGAAAGATCAGCAGCCAACCTAGTATGTCACGCATATTGAGGCTTACACGGCGGTCCAGAACTGGGACAACTGACGTAGTGTATGAAGAGAGTCGCTTCGCTGGGTTTCCGATGGTCAATCTAATACCGTTCATAGGACAAGTTTGGCTTCAGGATGTATACTTCGCCTGCATGTTCCTCGAGACGCGGTCAACCGCAACTAAATCATTCGGCTGTACCGTGGAGAAGTCACAAAACAGTAAATCGTAGTCATGGACGACACTCAATGGTTTCCATACACTATAAACACATACGTATTGTATCAGTTCGAGGGACTGCATGATGTGTTTAAGGAATAAGCTTACTTGACGATCCGTAAACTCCAGTCGCTGTTGAGGTCTAGAGCCGCTTCTGCGGTGTTGAGGTGGCGTTGTGCCCGTCTCACGGCACTATCCAGTGTGTGGTCTAGAATGATTGATTTTGAATCCAGGCGACTGTTAAAAAAGCACACCTTACGTATGTGGGCGATCATTGCAGGGACATCGGAACGCCCACCGATCCGCGAAAGAGGGTAAATAATACTTAAATTATTTAATTATAATACATTTTATAATTAAGAAATACTAAATGTAATAAAAGAAAGGTTAAGGGATTTTTAATTACTTTACTTATATAATTACTTACCTATAAAGTATATTATTCTATTCTAATTCACAAAGACAAACCGCTCCTTTACTTATACAATCAATACATATATCGAAATCTCCACCATTGCATCCTTCACAGTATAAAGGACTATTTTCCGGCATAAAGGACCAACAGACGTCACAAGCCGCCATTGAAGAGTCAATGAAATGGACAGGCACTCCCTCCAAGTCATCGGCAGGTCGGAGTACCAATCTATTAGCATTGGCAGTGTCACAAAGGAGCTTCTCAATGCCAAACAGGCCCTTCCTCTTAGCCCACCAAAGTGCACTGCGACCAAAATTGTCTACCGTCTGCAAACAAATGCTGGGGTTAGAGAGGAGAATCTCCACCATTGACACCTTGTTTTGGCAGATTGCGACTGATAGTGGTGTGGAGCCGTAGCGGTCTCTTATGTTGACATCGAGACGTTTATCAGTAAGTAATCGCTCCAAGATAGAAACATGTTCGGTAGTAACCATGTAGAATAACACTGAGCGGCCAATATCATCTAAAGACGTTGGATTTGCACCATGGTTGAGGAGCAGTTGAACAATTTCATCAAAACCAGCCCAGGCTGCAACAAGAAGGGCCGAACGCCCATACTTATTCTTTGATTCGTAATTTGCGCCGCGCTTCAGTAAGATCTGGACCACTGACATGTATCCATTCGTTGCTGCACCTAGTAGTGGTGTCTGACCATAGCGAGCGTCTGAAATTTCGGTGTTGGCATTGTGACAACAGAGCTTGTCAACTACGGTCTCATGTCCGTTCCATGCTGCAAATGCCAGAGTCGTCTGGTCCATGTGGTCGACGGTGTCAATATCAGCCCCTGCCCTGACAAGTTGTTCAGTAACAGCCTCGCTTCCAAAGTGTGCGGCGCATGCGAGAGATGCCTTTCCAAATTGATCTTTTACCTCATAATCGGCTCCTTTATCGAGCAGCAATGCGACGGTGGATTCTTGTCCGGTACTTGATGCATACCAGAGTGGCGTGCGTCCGTATGAATCTCTTATATCGACGCTGTACTTCATTCCAAGGCTTATGGCCAACTCGGACAGCCCGAAGTATCCTGCTAGATGCAATCCCGTAACCCGTTGTGGATAATCTCCACTGTAATTTGGGTATTTAGAAACTCGATCTAGCACCTGGAGGGCTTGATTGGAAGCTTCAAGTTGAGGAGTTCTATCCACGAAGCATCGGATTTCCTGTAAAGTGGAATTGGGATATGCGTGGTGCCCCCAATGGCGAGACGCATAGTCATAAAATGGATAAGTAAGGAGGCGGTCTTCAAATTCAGAGTCTGTTAAACAAGGGCCGGTTGCAAATACCTCAAATGAAAGGTATGTAATGCAAATTGAAATAATCATATTATTGGCCTCGGGGAACCATTGGGCGTGAGTTCGTTCAAAGTATTCCTGGGCCGTGTAATGCACTAGGCGGACTGTTTTGTTTTCTTCGTTCACAGTAAGCAGCCCAGCACAGACATCAACAATGTCTTCAATTTCGGAAATGTTTTCTTTATCGAACCTCGGCTCATTTAACTCTGTTGCAAGAGCATGTTGTAGTTGTTTAACGGTCAGGGGCTTTTTTGCATGAAAAACAAAGGCCAATGTTCGTTTAGCGAGCTGCTCTTGTTCCTCCATTTGTCCTTCGATACGGATCATAGCATTTTCGTATGCCAAGTCGTAGGCCCGTGAGCCGGTTACCAACTTGCCTAAGGCAGATCGTAGAGATTTCAGAGAGCTTTTGCCGACTAGGGAATCGAGGTGAAGTTGCGCAAGTAGGAACCTTGAGAGTACGATTGTTAGTGGGAAAAGGTTCCTATCGCGCTAGTTGTAAATTTCATGAATGAAGACTGACGTACATGCCATCGGCTGCTTCAAATATCCTCTTCTTAATGTCCCCACTCAGAGTTGGGTTCTCCCTAACAAATTTGGGCAACCGATCCAGATGGCCTTCTATGTATTTGTCAACATCGTAGGCCGTTGCGCGTATCTCAATAGAAGGGTCTTCTTGAAAGTTCTGCGTGATCTCGGATATGAATCTCGATGTCGCTAACAAATTGATTCCGCATTTAACTTGTAGATCCTTCATATGGGCCACAAATCGTGTGCGACAGCCATCGGCGGCTTCACATTCATCCAGCGCATCCACGACCACGAAGACTTTGCTGTACAACCCCACAATACGACGAAGGTTAACAAAGACTTTTGCACTTGTGAGTCGTATAGAGACATCAAGCTCGCGTAAAATTCTGCTTCGCTGGGGGTTACGCTGTATTAGTTGCTTAAGAATGCTGGCAAGCAGATTGTTGACGGTTTGGTCGCTCTTGCGTCGGAAGTCGCAATAGATGTAGGCTATTCCAACGGTGGAGTCACTACGGTATGTTGCCATCAGGTGATCAATGACAATTGCAGCCATAATTGTTTTCCCAGCTCCGGGGATACCGGGACAGAATAATGCCTGACCACTTCTGCCAATCCAATTTTGGTATTTGAACGAGCTGAGAAGCCATTCGCCAGTCTTCGGCTGATGCCGTTCAAGAAAATCAGAATGTTGGGCTTCATAATCGAGGGGCGAGAGCCATTTTAGGATCTTTTCCTCCTGCTCTCTTTCAGTAGCCGATCTGAGAGACTGAATGCTGTCACTATGCCTCAAGATTACTTCGTGCGCTGTCCTGGTGTTTGATATTAGAAAACATATATGCCAGACAGGTATGATGCGGTTTGAAGTAACTCACCGAGATTCATAACATCTCGAGCCGTACGCTCATCTTCAATGGACGGTGCCGGAACCATACTCAATAGCTCTTTCGCAAGAGCTGCAGCCATAGCGGCAGCATACTCTTGCCATGACTTGTTCTTGTGCGAGTCTGCATAGTCGCAGATGCCACGGATTACGACGCACGGAAAAGTATGCATCAGGCCAGCCGCCTCCGTCTCCACACATAGAAGCCTCCCGTTAAAGTCGCTCTTCAATTGATCCCTGAAGATTCCATCTTTGATGACTTGGTCACCAGAGACAATGAGACCAAAATGTACTCGAGGGTCTCGGGGTCTGGTCGGAACGATTTGACTCGGATCGCAAAGGTTGCAAGAAATAACATTGTCATCAGAGAGATGGTGGTTGAGCTTTCCTGCAGGGCTGTTGTGGATATAATCTGCCCTGAAGAGTACGTCTTTCAGTGCATCGCTTCGCAAATACTTAGGCACCAGCCGAGGCCATTTGTTCTTCAAATCTTCCAGATACTGAGGTATCTTTGTGCCTCTAAGCTCATGTTCGGTCTCTAACTTCGATAATGCGCAGAGAAGAACTCTCGGAGGATTGTCAAGGGATCCAGTCCGTTCAAAAATACCTCCAGCGTTCATTTTCCCCTTATTCCACTGTACCACTCCAGGGAACGATCCATCGGGAGTGCCAACAACAACATCGCCCAGTCGAACTTTAGGCGGGATGCCACCACCAATGCCGATCATCATACTGAATTTGATATATGGAAAGGTACGAACTATGTTTGCAGCCACCGTAGCCGCTGGGCTGATCCCAATCATTCCTTTAGGAAGACAAGCTATTACGATGTTATGCGGACCTATAGAACCTAACGTATACGCATTATAGTCGTTTGTTGGCTGTGAAAGATCGGAATGTATCTCGTCTAACATCGCTACGGCGGCAGTTTGTTCTTTGGGTAATGCGCACACCCACGCGACAGCATAGTCTCTATGTGATAAAGCCATAGCGGCCATGGAAGTGACGTAAATAATAAACAGATGAAGTTGTGACTGTTAAGACCACAAGGCGGCAATTTCAATTTTTGTAAAGAGGCTGGCTCTAAGCTTCATACCCCGCAAATAATTCTGCCCTGGTTATAAAGTGTAGTTAGTACGCGCCCAAAAGTGGTGCCTAAACGGTTTTGGGCATTGACTCGTCGACATCTCAGGAGGGGCGAGTGTATGGGGAGTGCAAGCGCCCGGTTCGGCAACCTGTAGCCACTGTAGTCGGCCAGGGACAGGGATGCTATGAGGCCAGCTACTTCAGCTTCATGATTCATCCATGTACAATGGCGACTTGCGCATAGGTTTCCCTATCGAGGTTCTTTGGTTAATCCTACTGCGAAAAATAGATATAGCTTCTAAAGAAAGACATTAAGGTCTTTGTAACTCTTGTTTTAATCTGCTATATTATAACCAGGATATAAGAGAACTATATTTTTATATTCTTTTTTAATAATTTAATATACTTATATATTATAAAAATATATTATATAGTTAGTTAAGCTAACCTATATAAACTTAATATAATAATAAATTAAATTATTATAATATATATAATAAGCATATAATGCAGATAAGCAAATAATGCACTTTTCCCTTTTATATCTATCTTTTTATTTAATTAATTAATTCTTAACTACTAAATATATTATAATATTTAAATAAAGCTAAAACCCTCCTTACCTTTTAGGCCCTTTAAAATAACCTAAAATTAAGTACTTAATGCGCTATAATAATATATAAGATCTCTAAGCCTAGGCTATATTACTATAGAAATAGCATTTAATTATAATAGGATTTTATCTTAAAATTGCAGAAACTATTTAATCTAGAGGAATAGATAATAGTTTAATTTATCCTTAACCTAGATTTATAAGGATTTCCCTTATAACTGTATTTTATAGAAGAAATAGCTAATTCTCTACTTATAAACTATAATATATTACCTATTAGTAAGTATTAGGCTTATAACTTTATTAAGTAATAACTAGAGCTAAAGATATATATCTTTTAGAAATATAACTATTAGAGAGCTAAATATAAAGATTTAATTATTATTTATAGCTAGTTTAGATTTATATAAAATATAATTATAAAATAAAATATTTAATTAAATAATATTTAAAACTTTAATAAAACTAGGTTTATAATAGGCCTAATATAATCTAAAATAGTTATTATAGGCTTAGAAAGGTAAGGAAGGCTAAAATTAATATAATTAAGAAATTATAAATAAATTACTATAATTCTAGTAATAAATACTAAAGGTTAATTAATCCTACTATTTATTATTAGTTTAGGCTAATATTATCTTATAAATTAATATTAAAAAAATAACCTCCTAGCTAACTAGGTTATTATAATAAGCTAAAATAAATAAATAAATAATAAGCTAGGTCTTAAGTAGCTAAAATACTTTAATTAATTAATAGCTAAGAGATTAATTAGTCTTTATTATTTCTTAATCCTTAATAATTATAAAAGTTATTACTTTATTAACTTTAAGAAATATTATTAAGATTATAAATTTATTATACTTTATATACTTACTTATATATCCTACTTACTTTAGCCTTTTAATATTAGGTATTTTTTAATATTAAAGAATACTTATAGTTAAGAAATAAAGTATTTAATTAAATACTTTATAACTTATATTTTTAAGACTAAGTTCTTCTTAGCCTTTTATATTACTTTTTAAGCTATATTTATAAAAAGCAATATTTAAGGGGCTTTTAGAGGAGCTAGGCTTACCCCTCTTAACTTAAAAACTATAATCTTAAAGCTTAATATATAGTTATAAACCTTAATACCTCTTAGAGAGGCTATTTAATTATTAATACTATAGGCTTTAAAGACCCTAAAGATAGTAATTAAAACCTAATCTTAATCTAAATATTTTTATAATTAAATTAGATATTATTATAATAGCTTCTTAAAGTTAATATTAAGAGCCTTAAAGTCTTTTATAAAAGAAATAATAGCTATAATATATAAAAATATATTATTAAGAGCTAAGGTTTAAAATCTTTAAGATATAAATAAGATATTAAGCTAGTATTAAAGGGCAAAAAAGACTAAATTATAAAAAAAAAGACTATAAATATATAAGAAGTATTATAAGTAATTAATTAAATAGATATTAATATATAGGTAATAGCTAAATTATTAAGAAGTAATAATTAAGGAAGGTTAAAGTAATTAAGTAGTTAGTATTATAGTATATATAGTAAGGGCAGTTATAATATTAGGACTTATTAGGTAGTTTTTAAGTTATTTAAAGAGGAATTTAATAAGTAAAAGCTAGCCTTTTTAAATTATAGCTTAAGCTTTTTAAGCTATAGGTTAAAAAGGCTAAAGAAAGTGTATTATATGTTTATCTGCATTATATACTTATTATATATATTATATAAAACTAATAATATTATTAATTAATATATTATTAATATTCCTAATTAGTTATATATACTTCTAAATATAAATATAAATAATATTATTATATATAATTTCTAATTATATATTATTTATAAAAAAAAAGTATTTATTTAAATAAATATAACTTAGTATTAATATTAATATACTAATATAACCTAAAGTAATAGGGGTTGGGCTTTTTCCTAATGTAGGTATAGTGCTATTTTTTATTTTTTAACTATTTAGGCTGGGGTTTAGGCTGGGGTTTAGGCGGAGGTTGAGGCGGTGGTTGAGGTGGTGGTTGATGGTTTCTGGAGGTGTAGGAAAGACTGGAACTGCATCCAATGTTTCTGCAGTCCTTCGACTTAGTAAATTCTGATGTTTTAGATACTAAGAATTGACACCTATATAAAAACTCGTTAAGCATAAGGGGACTTAAGAAATTGGCCCTACATGAACCAACTTAAATAATACGAAGACATACATATTGGCTGGATATAGTCTGTTATTTAGAGCGGTCCGGTAAGGTTAGGGATAAGAGGAGGAGGTCAGAGTACTCGGCTCGTAATGATTTGTAAAGGGGACAAAAACTAGAGCCAGAACATCCAGTATAAGTACCGCGTTCAAGAGTCAGCAAAGACCCGCTTAAGAGGAGGCTCATTTAGGTGGGTCAGGTCAGCCACCACACAGAAGGTACGCTGGGATCCTAAATCCTCGTGACAGATATTGCACACCGCCATTATCGCCGTGCAACAGTGGCAAATTGCAGGCTGCACAGGCCCTCGGGCTCCACTTTGCTTAATATGAAAAGCTGACTGGCGTGCAACTTCCCTGACTGATAAGAGTGTCACTCAATGTGTTATCTCGCAATGGTTACCAAGAGTAGACAGAGTTGGGTTATAGGACTGGCTGATCAGGTTCTGAGAATGGCGCTCCTAACTCGGGAGTTTCCTCTATCTCTTTGAGCGGCACAAGGCATCCACGGGGTCACTCGCCCCACCTTGCTTACTAACAGCGCTAGTACCTGCAGGGTACATGAAGTTCTCGTCAGACAGCTTCTTCATTCAACACAGCCAAAATCATCAAAATCCTTATATAAATTAACCCTAATACATCTTAATTAAAACGATAAGCTCCTAAAAGATACCTAATTATATAGATAATTACAGCTTTAATACCCCGCCTTTGAGGGCAGCTAATGACCCTACCGGCGTGCCTGATTTTCTGCCCGAAGAGGGCCGCGGTGATGATTTTTAACCTTTTAACCTAGAATATCGTGATTTTAAGATCAACCCTCTACCTAAGGAACTACTTGAATTATTCTAGCTTTTTATACCTATTTCCCTTATATAGTTATAGATTAAATATACTAATAGCTAGGTTACTTACTTACTTAAAAATGCCATTATTAATAATTAAAATACCCCTCTTTCTAAATAGTCTTATATTTTTAAGTAGGAAGGCATCTTTATTATAATAGCTTATATATAGCTTAGGGTCCTTATTTACCTAGGAATTTATAAGGAAATATTAATTAAAGACTATTAGAAGTCCCCTAGCCTAGGAGATTAGCGCCTCCTTTCTAAGACTAGCTTTTTTAAAACCCCTTTAAATATTGCTTTTTATATAAATAGCTTTAAAGGTAATATAAAAGGTAAAAAAGAACTTAATTTTAAAAATATAAGTTATAAAGTATTTAATTAAATACTTTATTTTATAAATATAAGCCTATTTTAGAGGCCTAAAGTACTTAATATTAAGAGGCTAAAGTAAATAAGATATATAAGTAAGTATATAAAGTATAATAATCTTATAATCTTAATAATATCTCTTAAAGTTAGCTAAATAATAGCTTTTATAATTATTAAGGATTAGGAAATAGTAAAGATTAATTAATTAATTAGTTATAAATTAATTAAAGTATTTTAGCTATTTAAGACCTAGCTTATTATTTATTTAGCTATTTTAGCTTATTATAATAACTTAATTACTTAAAAAGTTATATTTTTAATACTAATTAATAAGGTAATATTAACTTATATTAATAATAAATAGCATAATTAATTAACCTTTTATATTAATTACTTAAATTATAATAATTTATTTTTAGTTTTTAAGCTATATTAATTTTAGCCTTCTTTATATTTCTAAACCTATAATAGCTATTCTGGCTATAATAAGGCCTATTATAAAGCTAGTCTTATTAAAGTTTTAAATATTATTTAATTAAATATTATACTTTATAATTATATTTTATATAATCCTAAACTAGCTATAAATAATAATAAGATCTTTATATTTAGCTCTTTAATAATTATATCTTTAAAATAAATATATCTTTAGCTTTAATTATTACTTTATAAAGTTATAAGCTTAGTATTTACTAATAGGTAATATATTATAATCTATAAGTAAAGAATTAGCTATTTCCTTTATAAAATATAATTATAAAGAAAACTATTATAAATCTAGATTAAGGATAAATTAAACTATTATTTATTTCTTTAAATTAAATAGTTTTTACAATTTAGAGATAAAATTACTTTATAATTAAATACCTTACTAATAGTAATATAAGTAATACTTATTAATTTTATATATCTTTATAATATATTAAGTACTTAGTTTTAGTTTATTTTAAAGGGCCTAAAATATAAGGAAAGTTCTAGCCTTATCTAAAGGTTTTAATATATTTAATAATTATAAATTAATTAATTAGATAAAAAGTTAGATATAAGAGGGAAAAGTATAGTATATACTTATCTGCAGTATATGCTTATTAACTACATTATACCTAAAGGAAAATATATTATAATACTTAAGATATATACTATCCTGGCCCTTATAAAAGATATTTATTAAGCTTATAAAGAGTATAACTAAAAGGAAGTTAAGAAGAACTTTAAGGAAACTTTTATTACTAAAGATAATACTGTAATGGTTGGGTTTTCCAAACAGGTAAACTAGTCCGTACTAGGTTTATGTTTGCAGATTACGTAGGGCGTGATGCTAAGCGTTACGAAGTGTCATGTTTCTTAATAATTAAGTAATATGTACTAGGCTTATTAATATAAAGAGGCTTTAATTAATAGCTAGTGAGCTAAGTCCTATAAAGGTGCTAATAAATATATTCTATATACTAAAGGTAGCCTGATAGCTTAGTAAGGAATGATAGTGATCTAAAGGTTAGATCTCTAGGGATCGTTGGTGATCTATGGTGATCCAGTCTTAGAGCGTCGTGATCCAAGTGATCTAATAGAAGAGGATTGTTACTGGGAGAAGTGATCCTTCTGTAATAGGAGGAAAATGTGGGGGCCACGTGACGTAGCCGCACAGGTCATAACAAATACTACTTCTAATAGCCTTAAAGCTAAGCTTAAAAGGCTTAATTAAAAATAACTCCTTAAGAATTATTTTTAAATAATTAAATAATTAACTTAATATTAATTTAAGTTTAAATAGCTAGATAATAACTATAAGAAATAAATTACTTAATTAAAAAATATCTTTAATAGTATTTATTAATAAATCCTAAATAAGGTTACTTTATAATATAAGAAAACCTAAAATAAAATAAAAGTAATACCTTATAAAGATCTTACTTAAATAATTAAATTAATTATTAATAATAAAATTATTAAAGCTAAGAACTATTATTATCTTAAGAAAATTAAAAATACTTTTAAAGTTTAAAAACCTAAACTTATTAAAAACCTTCTTAAGATTATTTTTAAAAAAGACTTTAAGCTAGTTAAAAAACTTAATATTAATAACCTTACTAATATAATATAAAAGCTATAAATTCACTTAATAAATACAATTAAAGACTTAATTAAAGGTTATATTAAAATACTTAATACTTAAATAAAAAATAAATTAATAAATTAAATAATATCTCTCTCTTAATACTTAAGAATTTAAACTTATTTTATAATTATTACTTTAATTAATTAGTTAAATAAGGAATTTAATATAAATATTAATACTTAATATATTAACTAAGGGCAGTAATATTAATATTAGTATTATATTAAAAAAGGCTATTTTTTAAAAGACTTATTATAACTTAAAGTATAATAAAAAGTATAACTTAACTAATTATAATATATTAAGTAATATAGATTAAATAGGTATTTAAAAAACCCTTATTTTAAGTACCTTTATTAATAAACCTAAGAGTAATTTTAAGGTTAAGAGACATATTTATATTTAGATTAAGTGGTTTTCTAACTTTTATTTATATTATAATATAATAGGTATAAAGAAATATAATATTAAAAGAATTAATTTAAATATTTAAGGTAAATTAAGTAAGCTTATTTAAAAGTATTTAAATATAAGCCATTTATATCTAAAAATATATACTTTACCTTATATTTACCTTAGTAATAATATATATCTTTTAATAAAAGTAATTAATAAAGTAAATAACCTTACCTAGCCTATTAAGGCTTTTAAAATAGCCTAAATAAATCTCCTTATATTTAATATTAATAATAATAAAGAACTAATTAATTAGGTAATCTTATTACTTATAGACTTTTAAGTCTTTAATATTAATATAAATATAAATATAAGGAAGTATATTTATATTAAAGATAAGGAAGAGATATAAGTTACTAAGGTCTTTAAGAGAAGAATTATAAAAAAGGACTTAAGGAGTCTTAGTTTTATTAAAAAAGGGAAAGGTATTAAAGGATTAAATAACTTAAATATATACTAGGCTTTTATTTATAATTATATTAAAAGTCACTTTTATATAAAGAAAATTAACATTTCCCTATTTAATTTAATAACCCTAGATATATAAATAGGTAAGGAAATTATAAATAAACTTATAAATATAATAAAAGGTATTTCTAAGATTTTATATATAATAATTAAAAACCCTTAATTTAGTTAAGGTAGCTTAATATTTATAAATATAGTTTATTTTAATAGTTAAGACTTTTATAATAGCTATTAAGATAATATAAGTAAAAGGGCTAGTATTTATATTATCCTCTTTAAACTTAATAATAAAATTTAAATTAATTAGTTAATTAATTATATTAATAATAATATATAAAATAATAAAATAAGTCTTATATAAGCTAAACGAGAATATAAAATTATTAAAAATAAAGACTTTTTATAAGAATTTAAATATATTATTTAAATTATTAAGAACTAAAAGGTAAAGCCTTAATTAATAACCTTAGGGAATATATAAAAGGACTTCTTATATAATAAGATTCTAGTTTATATAAGGGAATTAATAAATCTAATAGTTTATAATATTAAAGTTAACTTTTACTTAAGAAATAATAATAAGGCCTTAATATAAGCATAAGAGCTATTAAAAATTATAGTTAGACTTAATAACTTAAATAATAAGGTTATAAAAGCTATAATAAATATAAGATTTAAAGGGAATATTATCTTAAAAAGGATTATAAGGGATTATAAGCTAAGGATTACTAATATAAAGGTAATTATAACTTCTTTAATAAATAATAAGCTAAAGATAATTAGATAAATTAAAGCTAAGGTATATTTAATAAATACTTAGATATTATAATGCCTTTTTATAGCCTTAAAAGCTCTAATATTAATCCCATTTATCTTTAATATACCCTTTATTAAATCTACCTATGCTATATTTAATTACTTATTATAAGATAATTTAATACTTTTAATTTATTAATTAAGAAATATAAAGTTTATTACCTTAGTAATTAAATTAATTAAATAAGAGCTAGTAAAAATTAAAATTAAAGGATTAATTAATTTAAAACAAATATTAACTCTTATATTAAGCTAGGAGTTAAAAATATTATAGGCTTAAAAGAGGATAATATCTTATTAATTATTAAGATATTAAGCTAAAAATTTATAAATAAGGTTATTAAGCTAATAATATAAAAAGATATAAAGTAATATAAAGAAGTTCTTAAGAATATAAGCTAAGAAATTAAATAATATATAAAGCTAATAGCTATAAAGAAAAAAGCTATTAAAGGTAAAAAGAAAAAGAAAAACAGAAAAAGGGACTTAAAATATATTATATTTTTTAAACTTTAATAAATTAAATCTAAAACTATTAATATTAAAGTTAATATAATATATAAATATAAAAGAGTTAAGATTTATTTAGTAAATAATATATCTTTAAATAGTTTAGTTTTAAATACTAACCCTTTTTAAAAGGAGAAGAAATAGGCTTAAATTAAAGATATACTTAATAGTATTATAAAGTATATTAAGTAAATTACTTTAAAGTTCTTTAAATTAAAATAAGGAAGTTAATTAAAAAGAAAAAGACTTAAAAACCTAAAGGATTAAGTAAGTAAAATACTAATTATAATAAAACTTAATATATTTTTTAAGATTATATATAATTAAAAAGTAATATTAGCCTAAGACTTTATAAAATATAAATAATTAGATTTAATTATTACCTCTTTATAAATACTAAAGGTAATTCTTTATAAGGTATAATAAGTAAGAAATATTTTAATTTTAAAGGGATATAAAGTAATACTTATTAAATTACTAAAAGAATAACTTATTTAAGGAGTATTAAAGGAATTTTATAAAGTATATTAAAACCCTTAGTTTTTAATTATTAAAAAGAATAAAAGCTTTTATTTAATTAACTTTATAACCTTTATA
>JACTAS010000276.1:0-14930 GCA_014884825.1 Fusarium sp. 190-020-2 | reverse complement strand
ATTTATATTATTATTATTATTTACATCTAAATTTATATAATATAAAGTACTTTAATTATATAAGTAACTTATGCCTTTTATATTATAAGTTATATAAATATATAATAATAAGAGGTAGGGTTTAAGTTTATTTATATAGTAAGCTATATAGGCTTATAAAGAAGGAGATTAAAAAGGTTAAGCTATAAGCTAAAATACTTAATTTAATTAATAATAATAAAGAGATTTTAGCTTTATTACTTATCTTAGATAATAATATATTAATTAAGGTACTTAGTAAATTAAAAAGTTAAGGTTTTTAATATACGTTTATAATAAGCTATTAGGCCATAAGTATAAATAAGAGGTAAAGAAATAAGTATCTCTAGAAAGTATATAATATTAAACTAGTCTAAAAGCCTAGCCCCTAAAGTATAAGTATAATAAAAGAAAGCTTAGTTTCTATCTATTAGAGATCTGGTATATTATACTAATAACTCTTTACTAAGGGTCTAGGGAGTAAATACTTTAAGGTTATAAGAGGGCATAATATAGCAAGCTTAGAAATAAAGTAAGAAAGGATAGAAGTTACTATTTAATAGGCTATATAAGCCTTTTAAGTAAAATTTAAAGAGGCCTAAAAAAAGGAAATAGATATTATTAAAGAAATAGGTAACTTAGCTATACTAAGCTTATAGCTTTATTAACTAGAATTAATAGCTTATTTAAAGGATTTTAGTAATAAGAAATAGTTCTTAAGGGACTTTATTTTATTAAAGTATACCTTAAAGCTAGATAATCCTAAGGCTAAAGGTAATTCTAAGCTTTAATATATTTATACTGCTATTAAATATTTAATTTAAAAGTCTGCAGGAGTAACTACACTAAGTATAATCTTATAAAACGTATTATTTAAAGTTAATTAAAAAGAATTATATAAAAAGCATAGCATGCCCTTTTACTTCTAATTTAAGTAATAAACTTAAAAGAAATATATTACTATTTACTTATAGTTCTTTGCCTATACTATTTAAGCTATATCTTATAAAAACCCTAGTAATTAATTACTATTTAAGCTTACTAAAAGCTAAGTTATTACTTTTATTAAAATAATAGATTATACTAGAGATCTTATTAATATTAATAATAAGGTAAAGCTAATACTATTATTATTATAGGTAAATAAGTTATATTAATCCCTTAAGAATGCTATACTTGCCTTTTATATCTCTATTTTTAATTACTTTACTAAAGGCATTAAGTATAATAATATACTTATTAGCTTTTTAATTATATTAAGTATCTGAGATATTAAGACTTAGAAAATATATATAAATTTTACCTTTAAACTCTTGGCTATTATCGCTATTTCTTAGGTATTTCTTATTAAGTATATAGTTAATAAAAGGGATCTATATATAAAGAAAAAGGTAAAAAAAGGATAGTCTAGGTAAGAAGCTAAAAAGAAAAGTCTAAGATATTTTAAAATTATATTTAAGATAATATGCTAGTTTCTTATTAGTAATACTAAGGGTTAAGATATTATACTAATATAGTTTATTAGTTAATTTTATAATTATAATATAGTAGCTAGCAGATAGGAGGTAATACTAAGATTAGTTAGTTAGGATAATAAGGATATTATTTATAAAGGTATTTAAATTAATATATTTAATATTTAGTTTATATTATAGGCTGCCTTATATAGAGCTAAGACACTGCTATATAAGTATTTACTTTTTTATAAGAAGTATAAAGATTAGCTAATTATTAAGCTTAAATTACTCGAGGTTTTATAAGATAAACTTATTAATAATATAGTAAATATAAATATAGGCTATTTATTTATTAATAATTTCTTTTAATTACTATTAAAAAGCAGTAATTAGATATTCTATAAAATATAAATTAATACTACCTTATAAAAGGCATAGGTTAAAGGTAATTTAGAGGCTAAATTTAAGCTTATTAAAAAGAAGGTATAATATTATAGTAATTACTTAGAGAAATGTTTAGAGTATTTATTATTTATTATATACCTTTATAATAGCTAAGCTATATAGTTATTAAAGCTACTTACCTTATAGTACTAAAATACTACTAATAATAGTATATAAAATATCCTTTATAATTATAGGCTAATTATACTTATAGCTAAATACTATAAGGGATTCTTAAAAACTAAAAGGGTTAAAGTTATATACTGCTTTTTATTATATAAAGTTAGAGCCTTAGTGATTTATTATTTATAGCTTATATTGCCATTTTAAGAAGATATATAGGCAAATATCTAAGATAAAATAGAGTTATTTACTAATTTATAGGCACTAGAAGAGATACTTAATAATTAAAATAATAATAATAAGAAGAATAGGTATAGGGTTAGTAGTAATAGTAATAAAAGCAATAAGGAGGAGGATATAAGCCGCTATCCTTAGAGAAGATAGATAAAAGCCAAGGTGCGCTCTCCAGGCCTAGGCCTATATTAAATATCTATATAAATAACCTGCATCCTCTAATAAATAAGCATTAAAAGTTATAAGAAAGGATTTACCATTAGCAGCTAGAGGCACTTATTTATTGTAATTACTTAATACTATTTCTATAATAGCATAATAGCTTATATTGCTCTTATTAGTAAGGCAGATAAAGGCTATAATAGTAATAGCAATAGTAAGGTAAAGTAAGACAGTCTTTAAGACACTTAAACTTATTATAAATCCTTAATAGCAGGCTTAGTATATAGTAGGCTTATTATAAAAGGGTATTTTAAGATAAATAAATAGTATATTAACTTCTAGTTTATTAATAAGGAGTAGTATTAGCTACTTAATTTCCTATCTATTATTAATAGGTTTAAAGATATTTATATACTAAGGCATAAATAGAAAATGCTATTATTATATTATAAAGCTATAAGGAATTTATAGCTAAGGTAATAAAAAATGCTAAGGAGAATTAATATTAACTAAGAGCTAGGTTATTTATATAGAGATTATATCTAGTTTTATAATAAGTAACAGGAAGCAGTAAATATAATTATAATAAATAAAAGTCTTATAATTATAATTATAAGAATAGGCAGTAAAAAGAGCCTCTGTTTTATACTACTTACAGCTAGCTATCTTAGTAAGCTTATTATTATAATTATTTTATTTATATCTCTTTAAGGTAATCTAATAAATTAGTGCCAGAAGCTTAAGATATCCTACGCCAAGTAAAGAAGTAATAGGGTACTAAGAAACATATTAATCATATTTATTATACCTAAGTTAGCTATAATAAAGCGCTTCCTAGATTTTCTAAAGTCATAGCAGGTTATAGCTAAGGTAGACCGGATTATTATTAATAAGTATTACACAATTATAAAAGAAAGCCTTACATTTTGCCCCAAGCTATACAAGCTCGGCACTCTTATATTAATAGGGTTGCAGATATCTACCTTACTATAACACTCCTGCCAGTAAATAAAGCTAGCTTCTTCAGTTTAGTTAACATACAGCGCGAAGATGTTATTATAATCCGGGACAAGACAACACGTCATAACATGGCCTACAGCATCAGATCGGTAACTGCCACAACTGCCAAGGAAGCTATCGCCGCAGTCATCAAGCAAGCCAGGGTTACAATTAACCAGAAGCTAGATAAGCATCTATGGCCAGCCAAGGTCATTGTCTACTGCCAGCAGGTGGAGGCGACAGAAGATCTAGCTAGGAAACTAGGGTGCAATGCTTACCATCGAGAGATCGACATACAGAATAGGAAGGCAGAAAGGCTCAAGTTCTAGATAAGCGGCATAAAACGGGAGCAGTATGGGGATAGATAAGTAATTGTAGCAATAAACGCGCTTAGTCTAGGCATTAATATACCTAATATTCGCGCGGTAGTGCATATTGAGATACTATATAGGATAGCAGACTATACGCAGCAGAGCAGGCATGCAGGTCGAGACGGGCAACGAAACGAGGCTATTATTATCTGACTTAATGTGCAGGGCAGTTCGAAAAGGCCACGGCCGCTTGTGGCTAAGCACGCCGCCACGGACAGCTATATCCGTGGCGACATATATCGGTATGTTATACTAGACTCTGTTATGGATAGTCGAAATGATCGGGAAGGATGTAAAGATAGGGAAGAGGTTTGCGATATCTGCTAACAGCAGGCAGGTAAGGAGAGTAGGGAGGATGATAATGATGACGATGGTGGTGGCTTGGGAGAGGACAGAGAGGAATATAACATGCGGCAGCGAGAGCTATAGGTGGAAGATGCCTGGTATTAAGCCATAACTCTCGCTGCGGAGGAGCACCAACAGTTCTAAGACTACCGAAGGAAGCTTGTACAACAAGCCCTCCAAGGCTGTATATTCTGCTTAATAGCGAACAAAGATGGCTTAGATTATAATACTAACAGCATATGCCTTAATATGATAGAAAGGTTTTAAAGAGAAATAATTATAGTAAAAAGGCACTGGGTCTTTACCTTAATGGCATTTCACTAACTATCTGACTTCTTGACTCTGCATCAAGTCATAAGACATATTCCCGTAAGTAATTCTTCTCCAGGACTGTTAGAGAGATACCACCATAACCGCACTTCATAATAGCCTCATTTTCGTAAAGTATGTCAGCAATATAATCTCAAGTACGCGATCGACTTGTTTGTTGTGTCGCAAACTTAACTTAAAGGAACTGTAAGACAATTGAAGATAAGTTCATGACGTAAATATATATGTTAACCTGACAAGTAGATCTGCAAACAAAGATAGCCGACGAGGGAGAAGAAAAAGACAATCGTTCACCAAGCGACTTTTCACGTATAACATGGAGAATAGTGTCGGTTGATTTCTTTTCTCTTGCGACGATCACACCCAACAAACATCTACCAACTCCGTGTGCCCTAATAGAGACTAGCTTGCGAGTGAGCTTCAATGCATGCACTATCTAACAACAGCATAAAATGATCCCCGCACCAGAGATTCACCATTGTACTTGACGTGCGGAATATTTTCCGTCCCTCCTAGAGACTTAATAAGGCGTCTCACAGTGGCAAGAAAGCATTTCTAAGATATGAGGCTCCTGTCACTAAAGCGCTTATTAATTAATGTATAGCCATGCAAGCTACTTGCTGGAAAGATATAGGGTAGCTGAATGGTGTAATCTTATTACTGCACTCCTAAAGGTTAATGGCTGGCTGAGACCAAGAAAAGGTGGAATTCATTCCAGTAGAACTTCTGCATACGGCTGTTAATGGGTCCCGTCGTTACAGCCTCAGCTAGCCACCCCAAATAAAGACGTGAGCATTGATGAGTTATCAGATAGTTTGTCGTCGATCACACGCAACCTCTTGCATTCCATACTTACGTATTGAGCCTAATTTGCACTTGAGAGCTGACAGTAATCGTGGCTGGCTGAAACTCTTGGATCGTGCCAACTATCATATACTCATTCTGTCGCCAATATTCTTACGCACGAAGGTTGCATCAATTTAGCGACGCAAGATGATCAATCCTGTAAGGCTATCGACAAATGGTGTTTGTCAATCTGTGCCACAATACCTCCCGAGCCCTAGTTGTGGTTACGTTATTATACATAGATATAACTAGTAAGAGGATCCTGGAATGGACTTAGCCATAATCACATCCGGGATCCGTTGCTTATTATGATTCCTGCAGGCTTAAGTAAACTGTGTTATGTCGGGGTGATAGCTTGATAGAGACTTGCTACTTCTGTTTTCAATCCTGGCCCTCACTTCAGATAATTATTCCTCTTTCTAACTCCTACCATAATCATCAAGATCTAAGCTTACAATACTGTTCAGGATGATCTCCAAACTAATAACATTTCTTGTTTCCTTTATTATTATACTTTCGCTATTATATTGCGCGTTGGCTTCTCCCTTAGTCTCCGGCTCGTCTCTGACTGGCATAGCAGAAACATATCACGATATTGCCTTATATCTCGATAAGAAACTCTAATAACCTTTGGCAAAGGCCGAGTTAACATTTGCTGCGATCCACCTTACCCTCAATATTGACTTTACCTATACGTTTGGTGGCAACAAATATCTAATAAAGAACCTCCCTATATGGCTTACTTATACCGAGCCTAGAAGGGGTAAGAAATTAGTCTTAGGTGTTATTGATGGAAATGGAAAAGCTACGTTTAAAGTGCCACTAAATGGGGCTGACTATAATGTTACTATTAAACTTAATGGCATAGCCGTCAGTTTGCAATATGTTATTATTAGCTGCGAGGGCGAATTTGATAACCTGATCGAATTTGAAAAGGAAATCGTAGATAAGATCACCAAGAACTAAGATCTGGCTGTCGATATAGGTGACAGATATAATAATATAGCAGCTCTGAGATTGAGTGAGATTCTTTGAAAGCTGGCTACTAATACAAAAGACGTCCTTGGCTTGGAAGTTGAACTGCTCATAGTCGTGTTTCTGGGTACTAAAGGCGATTATGGAGAATTCGGTCTTTCTAATAATAAACCTGTAATGTGGGTCGGTAAAGACGCCACTTGCCTGGTTATTGCTCATAAATGGGGCTATTATTTTACTGATATAATATATCTGGTAATAAAGCCGTTAATGCAACTAGATCTATTTATAAGCTTAATACCTTAGTGCGTAGAGTGTTGGAACTCTATTCCTGGGCTACTGAGAATAAGGTGTACGGCCCTTAACTTCCCTCTCGTTGGTTTTTGCAGAAGGATACTACAATTAAAACCACTATTAAGCTTCTTATTCGTCGGGACAACCAAGTCAATCGTATCGCCATAGAATGCAAAGCGAAATGCCATAAGATCGGGTGGTGCATTTGCACTAATGAAGGGGTAGAAGATGGAGCTTTGGATAAAATCTGACCGGAAAGTGAGGATTAGATACTGCTATGTTAGGTACTCGAATCTTAGTGTGTGTGTGAAGTTGGTTGCTGGGCCCCTTTCTCCTATATAGAATGTATTAACGAGTTAAGGAAAATAGTATTTAAAGTTTTCCTTAATAAAGTTACATAAATAACCTTTAAGATACCTATTTATTATATACTTAAAGCTAACGTTAATAGCCCTGCTTATTCAAACTCATATATCTAGAACCTGTATAATATAAGTTAGAGTCTAGATATGTAATAGTAAAGTGCTTGAGAAATACCCCTTAATAACTATTTAAACTATTTACAGCCTGTTTCTAGACCTTATTAATAGTCCTCTAATACCTCTCTGGATCCCTCCTTATATAGTTAATATAACTACTCTTAAAGATTTAACTCTTAGTCTTATACTTATACCTTAAGCCTTTAATAATATATTCCTTAATATACTTTACTAGAATTATAAAATCCTCTTTTTTATATAAAAATAACTATATAATAGCTAAGTTAGGAGGTAGTTGTGAAGAGAATTATAATGTAGTTGTCCCTGGGCACCCTGTAAGCCTTTTTAAACCTTCCTTGAAGGCTTGTTATATCTTGGTTAGTATTATCTACACCCCTACCAGTATATTATATAGAGAAACCAATTAAGTAATAGATAGTATACTTTCTACTTGCTTTCCAAATCGATATATATTCAGGTTGTTGTTTAGTTGCAGGGCAAATCTATAAAGGGCTGTAGGAAGCCTTAACCTATAACTACTGCTACGGTCTATAGTAGCTATCTAAACTACAGCATTCTCGAGGAATTACCATATGTTATAGATAGATCTACAATAGAGTCTTAAATAAAGATTCCGTGAAATCCATATCCTATCACTACTGGCATCCTGGCTCTGCCTATCTCTTTCATAGTCTTGGCATTGATAACCACTATTGAACTCAGCTTCACAGACGTGTCCATCGCCACTGTCAGCAAAACACCATCATCCTCGCTTTTCCTGCCAGGGCGCGCGATAAAAATTGGCTTGTAGGGGAGATGGTTCGTTTTAGGCACCCACACCTTGGTCTTCTTGGTCTTAGTGTCGACCTTGATGATGGAGTCGCTAAAGTATCCAGGCTTAACGGCATGCATTCCATATACATAGCAGTAAGGCTTGCCGATATGTGCGTCGTTAATACGTGGTAACTCGAACTAGACATCTAGGGAAAAGTCAACCTCAGCAAGATAAGTCTTTTTGCCTTTATTGTTGTGATAAGGCAAACGGTAGCGAGTAAATTGGCCGGCGAGATCGTTCTTGGAAGACCCCTTAGCCTTATGCATAAGATTTGCTCGCAGGTTCTCGATCTTGGCAGCTTAAAGGAATGAATAGTCTTTCATAATAGGTATATCGACAAAGATATCGCCGTCATCATTTTCAAACGAGTTGATCTTATGGAAGGCGAAGAAGGCTTCTTCTGATTTATACTTGGCTACCACGCCGCCCTTTACTGGGTCGATGACATAGAAAAGGGTCTTTCTGTCTGGATCCCAGGCGCCAATAGATTCAACAATGTTTGTAGCTCGCTTGACGAAATCGGCTTGCCAGACAACCAAGATGATATGTTCCTTAGTGTGAAATAGCGAATGAATGTATGCTGGCGGAGCGTCGGTGATGGCAATGATTTTGGTTTCGCCCTCTGGGGGATAGATGCCAAATACACGGTATACAGGTGATTCCTGTCCGAGCTCCAGTATGTAGTTGAAAACGGCACTATCGTGTGTCACAGCAGGGTGGGCAGCTGATTGGCCACTGCTTTTAAGCAGAGGGTTACTGGCCTCATAAGTAAAGAGCTCGATAGGCTCGAGGGTGTCGGGGTTGATCTGCTGTAACTTGTTGCTATCGGTAGTAGAGACGAGATTTTTTACCAGATCTAACTTTAAGACCGGGCCAATCCCGGATATAGGACACTTGGATGCTGTCCTGATTATCGTCGCCATGCGTATTGTTACCGTCTCTAAAGGTAGCTTCAAAAGCGCCAAAGATAATCTTGCAAGGGTCCCCGCCGAAGCTGCTACCAGGAAGTAGACCAGTCTCTCGAACATAGTCATTAAGCTCGTCAGAGCCATTGCGACTTTTATATATAACCTGTCTGTTGGCGATTTCGAATTAATAATTGCAAGAGAACCCGTCGAACTAATATTCGGCTGTATAGTTGCCGACATCCCAGGTCGCAGCAGCGCCTCAGTATAGAGATCCTGTAAGCCATTTTGGAATAGTTCCCTCTATAACCAGATCTTTTGGGTCTTGCACTTCAGGAGTTGCATAGAAACCCCAAGTTAGAGGATCTGAGTCGAGAGGTGGGCTGAAGCCGGCTGGTTTATTTTTAGCCATTAAGGATGTAAAGAACCCTGCAAAGGCAGCTTAGAGAAGAAGTGTTTTTATAATAAAGAAAGACTGAAGATGTTTAGTGAGGTGATTAAATATTGAATGAGATTCTAGAGGATGAGTTGATTGCTTGTGAGCTAATTGTTTGTGTGTTGTGGGATATGCTAAATGGGCAATACCTCTCTTATACTAAGTTTGATTCTTTGAACCTCTTAAGGGAAACGTCATTACAGTCAAAATAAACACAGAGTTGATTTGGAGGTATAGGTCTTGGCATCAGAATGTGATCCGAAATGCTTGCTTTTTCTTAAGCATAGCTTATAAATAGCCAACAGCATTGGCTATAACACTGATAATCTACCAATGCGAGGCCATATGCGAAACAACGAAAGACCGCGCAGCAATGTCAAATCTACTAAGCCCTGCAGCCATTATTCACTCCATATGGCCCTTCTGACATTTCACAGGTATTAAATTGATGTCTTATGCGGATGCGTAATTCATTTATGACGTCAAGACTCTATTAAAAAGTGCCAACTAGCTACTATATAGGGAAATATAATTAAATTTGTTGCTCCATAAGCTGCCTTATTTGGCTAGACTGCTTATAACGGCGCAAAAGCGAATGCAAGTGAGGGTAATAAATCTCCTACAGAGTAAGCAATATAATTCAACATTCTTAATTTCTTAATAAGTATATCTAAGCCTACGTATATATTTTCTAGCTAAGCTATATATATAATAGCCTTCTTAGGACCAGCTAGTACTTACTATTTATCTTCTGTATTAGTTAAAACATTTAATATAAATTGCCCCTAAATTATTTATCTTTACTTGCTATATCCTCTATTTAACATATCGTCCTGTTAGGCTCATTTTCAAACCTTTTTCTCGCTGCATCTAAGTTCGGTGCAGGCTAGTACTACAAATCTAATGCATTGATAGCTAAAGGATGGCATAGTATTGCAGATTTAGCTATAGATGCTATCACAGCATTTACCGTCTTCCTTAGCGGTCAATTCAGCAGCAAGAACACTTCATGGTCGCGTTACGTTGAAGATCTTGGGTCGCTCGTGATCTCGAGTACCCTTTGTGCTGGTGGTTTCAGGATGCTGTGGCAGAGCTGGAGCGACCTCAATATATCAGTTCCAGGACTCGATCATTAGCTCCCTGGGGTCGGGGCTCTTTAGATACCTCTCCTAACCATTATCACAAAAGAGACGATATATACCATTAGTGAGTAGTTTTAAATAATCCTTTTAGGAAATGCATGTTACTGATAGTCAATTAATTTCCAGCGTCGAATGCTGCCAAGATACACAACTCCCCGGTACTTACTTCAAGTGCCGCCTACTACCGTGCAGATGGATTAATAAGTATTACTGTTTTTATAGCGCTGATCGGTGCGCTTATTCTTAGAGACCTATATTGGATTGACAGTTTAGGAGGCATTATGCTGTCTATAGTTATCCTTTCTGAGAGTTTGGGGAATGCTATATCTGCCTTTCTAAATATTAGCGACAGCATTCGATAAGGAGGACTTGATTATATAGCTTATACTCTGGGTTGAGTTGTGGAGTCTAGCTTGATAGGATAATAACGATTGCTATTGAGTATTAGGTGTGAAGTGTAGACGTTTGGGGAGACAGGATTGAAACTCCTTCTATTCCTTTTAGTTGGCATAAGTTCGAAAATCGGCCAAGCTTAGATGTTTTTTGATAGATGTTAGAGTCTTTAGGAATTGAAGAGATATAGCTCACTATAAGATATGCTGCTTCTAGATAGAATGTCATTATAATATCGAACGGTTATCGCACAGATCCCTTTACTTCAGCCATTCAGAATCTCTTTGTAATTATTGTTAACTAATGTGAGAGACTTAACTAGTAGACGCATTCGTATATTCAACCGCTTTCAGGAATCCTAGCCCCTAGTTTCACTCTCACTATAGTAGTAAGGTTAAAGATATGTTTGGCAAATGATTTTAAGAGCTGATGCAATACGCCCTTTTTCGTAGGGAGCCAATGGGTTTTAGCTATGCTTTTCTTGCATATAACTTTAGAGTTGAAACTGGCATTCTTAAGAAGCTAAAGGTGAGGATAGATTGCCAAGAACGGTGTAGCACGAATAGCGGAACAGGATAAGACCTTGTCGAACTCGAAGCCCTCGACGCCACAGTTGCACTATTGTCCATCCGGCAGTTACCTACGATAATCCTAAGCGGTCAAGAAGCGCAGAGCCGCGGGTCTTGACGGCAGAATTTTGACGGGATTATACAAACCGACTTAACAAACATACAATTGGCCACTTTTAACCTTCACTTGTAGACTTTGGTCTTGCTGGTCCTTAATTATTGTTTATGTAGTATAAAGTCATTTGACCCTTAAACTAAGTCCTAAGGTACTCTGAGCATGGTATCTCCATTTAATTCAGGGAACATTACATTGTTTTCAATTAATTAGAACATAGTGCCTCTCTTTACAGCCCAGGGCCGATTACTTGATTACATCGGCAGTAGTTAATTGCTAGCTATAATATTCTAAACTAATACGGCATAGCTTTGCTGATCGATAACTTATTATAGCAATTTCCAGAGACACGGCTGGGCTGGCTTGGCGAATGTTTAGTAATATTAATGGAGGACAAAATCTTCTAGTTGACAGTAGTGGTATTGCGAAGTGGGGGCTCGAAAACAGGGAGCTGAATAAAGCGACGATCTTTTCCCATGTTGCACAGGTCACTACCATAGGTTCTTACTAGGTTAGGTGTAAGGATCCGGTTCCCAATCAGATAGAATAAGTACTGAGACAACTTTACCGTAATAGGCAAAAGAGAACCCACCGCAATAATAGTGCTTTGGTCAACTAAATTGTCTCAGTTGACGTGGCTATCTTGCACGGTTGAAAGACGAACTGAAAAAAGGTTAATTACAGTCGGTGTGCAAAAGTTCCGACACACCCCCCAAATTCCCACCAAAAGGTCTCTTACGCAGTGGCCAAAAGAGGTTAGGAGTAGATTAAAGTTACACATATAAATATAAGCCGCTGTCTCTGTTGCTCAAAACCATCATCGCTATACCTCATCTCCATATCTTACCACCACAACCTCAACAACAAAATTCCCATCTACTTTACCGGTGTACCCTATCCTCTCTCTATCGAGATATCAAACACTTCACGAACTTCAAATCCTAAACTCATCACTCAAACAACCATCAAGACTGTAGCATAAAACTACAGTCATAAGTCCCTACATCTGGACCTCCCCTCCATTCTCCGCCATGAAGGCTGCGTTTTTCATCTCTATGGTCGCCGCGAGTATTACTCTGGCTAGCGCAGAACCTGAGGACCTAGTTCAAAACCCGGTTTGCTCCAGCACCGGATGCGGTGAAATTGGGCTCCAAGGTTCCTGCGGCGTTAGATGCATCGCAAACAGGTGCGTTTGTTCTTTGGGATGTTGGATGGTGAAACCCAATGACCCAGAGAACTATAAAGGTGTCTGTAGGCGCCTTTTGTGATTTGCACAATTGGCGACTATAGCCTTCGTGAAGGCCATCGGAGACGCATAATATGAAGGCTGGGGTTTCAGGATATTAGCAGCAAGGATATGCATTTGGAAAATACGTTTCTATTGTCGCTAATAGTAGCTGTCGATCGTTATATCGGGTTCTCTGCTGGAGCTTAAGCTTGACTAACTGTTATTGGGGCTTTGCTGTTACCTCTTTGCCTTTAATAAACATCATAATTATATCTACCAATATTGCATAACTTCTTTCTATTATCGCTTCGTTTTGTATAGAATCTGCTATGCTTAGGATCTGCACTACTGGGAAGTCTTTCATTATTAAAGTTCACGTTCAAAAGCATTATACTCCTAGCCACTATGAGTTAAGACTCTTTTAGTAAAAGGGGCAACCCTGGTCAGGTCTGGAGGTACCCCGCGCAGCATAATATGGCTAGGAAATAACATGGCGTTAATAGGGGCATAGCAGGCGTTAAGTAAAAGGGGATTTTAGTAAAAGGGTTAATTGTAATTAGATAGATATTAATAGAATACGGTAAGTAGGAAGTTTAAATTAATAGGTAGATAGAGAAGAAAATAAAGAAAAGAAAAGAAGAAAAAGGAGAGAAAGTTAAAATAAACATAATATATAAGAATATAAATATAAATTAAGGCTCTTTATTTTATTTATTATTCCTAGATTAATAAAAATATATTATCTTATAGTAATAGTACTACCTATTATAGGTCTTAATAGCTTCTATTATAATACTAATTACTAAGTTATAGTCTGCCGCCTTTACAGAATATGCCTAGTTTTAAAATAAACAAGCTAAAGGAGTTACTTACAGGCCAAGCTATACTAGATAAAAGGTAATAAACTGCAATTAATAGTTAAGCGGTTTTTAAGCTATAAACTGCGCCTAGTTAAGGCATTGCAGCAGTAAAGGGCTAATAGAAAAGGGCCATACTAGCCTATAAAGGGTCTTACTATATATAAAGGCTATATCTATACTTATATAGAAGTTTAATATAATTATTATATATAGCAGGCTAGGAAGATATATAATTATATACTAGTTTATAGGAGGAAGGCCTTAAAGCATATAAATACTATGCCTTTCTAGAGGGCATATAAGCTCTAAATATACTTTATAGCTAAGGGCTTTATTAACTACTTTTTAGTTAAAGAAGACCTATCTCTATTACTAATAGAAGGAGCACTAATAGGGTTAGGCCTAGCTATAGTATTTATATTATAGGAGGAAGGAAAGCTATTTAAAGACCTAAAGGCTAATATTATCTAGGCCTTACATAACCTAAATAAGGAAGCCGAGATTATATAAGATATTAAGGCATTATAGGCTAATTAGGTACCCTGGCTTATCTATACTAGGTTCTTTATATACTTATAAGGTCTTTATAATACTAAGATTATATTATTATATATATTACTATAAAGCAGGGATAATAATAGTAATAGCAGCGGCAATAATAGTAATAATAATAATAAAGAAGAAGAAGGCAATATAGTTAATATAGATATAAATCTAAGGCATATTCTTACTATAATAGAGAGTATACTTAAAGATATATATAAGTTATATAATAATAAATTACCTAATTATAAGATAATATAGTAATATATAAAGAGGCTAAGTACTTTTTATAATAATAATAGCTATATAAGTAATATAAAAGCTAGTAAGTTCTAAAGCTTTAAAAATAAATTATCCCTTATTTCTTATTTTTAGATTATAAAGTAGCTATTAGTATATTATTACTAGGTAGTATATTATAAGGATAGCTATTTTATAAGAGGGGATAAAAGCTATATAGTACTGCAGGATATAATTAAAACAACCCCTCTATAATAACAAGCTATAGAGGATGTTATTAATATATTATAGAGGCAAGATAAGGCGGCAAAGGGGAGGGGGATGCCAAGTTGCAATAAGAAGGATAGTATAGCTATTAAGGACTATAATAAGCATAACGCTAAGTTAAAGCATATTATCTGCAAATTTTATATCTTGCTTATTTACTAGACTATTAGAAGCAGGCTATTTTAGTTTGCTATTGTGACGGTTGGGTCCAACTGTGTTAAACTAAGCCGTGCTAGGTTTGTTGTTGGCAGATGGCGTAGGGCGTATACTGAGCGTTGTCGAAGTGTCACGTCTCTTAATGGTAGATTCAATGCGTGTTA
>JACTAS010000275.1:0-15048 GCA_014884825.1 Fusarium sp. 190-020-2 | reverse complement strand
TAGTAGCCGAATTGTCGAAAAGTGGTGGTCAAGGAAGGTCGGCGCGACCGGGGGTTCGGCGCTGTGGCACATGCGGCAAGACCGGGCATAATGCAAGGACCTGTCAGGAATGTATTGGGGTTTCTGGGGAAGAGTATAGCAATTAGCATTAAATGATTAGATAGTTTATGGTGTTTTTATTGTGATTTTTATTTTTAAGGTGAAGATTTTTGTAACACTTGCTTATCTGTAACACCCGCTTATCATCTACGTTATTTATTTACTCTGGTTTTACTTCTCTTAATCTCCTTATGATCAATCTCTTGTAAACTTTCCTTTCTCTTTACTTCCCCCGCTCACAGCCGGTCTGGCAACTTCCTCTACTTCTTTTGGTGGGTCTTCTCTCTGACCAATCATCTTCACCGCTTTCACTGAAATCCTCCTTCACTTGGCTCCCCACCGTCCCTCTGTCGACGCCATGTCACTCCCCCCGCCAACTATGCCGTAAGAGGTACTTCCACAAACGACAGGGGTTTCCTCTTTCAGTGAAAGCGGGACGAACAATAAGGATGTAGGTTTTCAAGGCCACAACTAATTTTCATGGTCCAATACAGTTCTAACATATGATTTACTGTCTGAGGAAGCTAATGAAAATAAAGTCTCATTATTTTGAGATCTGTATTACTGTCGCTGCATACTGTTGAAGTTGACTACAGGTGGAGCATTACATTTCCTGTTATGGAATAGTTCAATTCACCGGGGGAAAACACCTCGAAGAACAGAACATAGACAGAACAAGAAGAACGAGCTTTTGGGGACTAGATTGACCCTCAAGTGTGAAAATTAACCTCATTTTAATTGGACATGAATCCTACTCGCGTATCCAACAATTCCCAGCCGCCAATCAAACAGCTGGTAGCCCCACCTTTGCACCGAGATCCTGCCTATTTTGATAACTAGGCCCCTACCTATCCTATCCTAGCTGCACGGCGGATTCGATATTAAATCCATTTGAACTTCCATATAAAAAAAACGCACTAATAAATAGATATATTGAATCCATTTAACTTAAATGGATTCATTATACCCCTAACTTTTTATCTATAAAATACAATTTAGTTAGATATATCGATTTATTACATTAAGGATAACGTACACGATAAGCGAAACCAACAAAAATCCCTCAACCTTACAACTCCCTATCTGATCAATTAATTTTCAACTATAAAATATGTTGCAATCTAATACTAAGGCTAATGTGCTTCTTGCACTTCAGGCCTATCAGGTAGACCCAAAGTTAAGTCTGCGACGAGCCGCATTTATTTATGACGTCCACTTTGATACCCTCTATGGCCGATACTGTGGCCTTCCAGCTCGCAGCGATTGTATTCCAAACTCACGGAAACTGAATGATCTGGAGGAACAAATTATAGTTTAGTATATCCTTGACCTAGATTCGCAAGGATTTCCTTTCCAGCACTGTAATGTTGAAGAAATGGCAAATCGACTGCTTGCTGACTGCAACGCATTACCAGTTGGCAAGCGCTGGGCTATCAATTTTATTAAGCGGCAACAAGAGCTCAAGACGCGTTTTTAGAGGAGATATGACTATTAGAGGGCCAAATGCGAAGATCTAATTGCTATTTGCAATTGGTTCAGGCTCGTATAGAACACAATCGCAAAGTACGGCATCCGATTAGATGATATCTGGAACTTTGATGAGACCGGCTTTATGATGGGCGTCATATCAAGCGGTATAGTGGTTACCAGCTAGGAGAGGCGTGGAAACCCAAAATAAGTCCAGCCTGGAAACCGAGAATGGGTTACAGCGATTCAAGTGATTAATGCAGAAGGTCAGGCAATCGATCCATTCATCGTGGTTGCAGGCCAATATCACCTTGCCAATTGGTACCGAGAAAGCAACCTCCCGGCCACTTAGGCTATTGCCACAACCCAAAATGGCTGGACGGGTAACGAGACGGGTCTTGAGTGGCTAAAGCACTTCAATCGATGTACAACCAACCGATCAACTGGTCCCTATCGTCTAATCCTTGATGGTCACGAAAGCCACCATTTGGCCGACTTCCAGAAGGATAGTGACCATGATCATGTTTCGCTGATGATCTTCCCAATTAGCATCTCGACGACTTGCTCGAGATTTAACAAATTCGATTGCAGAAAGCCAACGGTTGAACTCCCAACGCATAAACCTGTTGACATGAGCAGTTGGCAATACCCAGAACGAACGATGTTGGCCGTGTAAGCTCGAAGCGACAGGGTTCAGGACTGTAAACAATTCCCAAGAAATTCGATACTCTTCTCGAACACCGAAGCTCGTGTTCGCAGAACTGTCTAGTGCGAACCCTATTCGAGCTTTCATAGCTTGAAAGACTTTGCGAAGCCGCTTGAGTTTGGGTGCAGATTTATCGGATGTTGCTAACCCGGCATTACGATATTGTCGAGCAGCTACGATCCAAGCATCGAGTAACGAAGGTGGGCATGTCAGTCCCTCCAGATTGGGCTCACTGAATAGTGCACTGTCCTGTTTCGCCGCTGTCCAGAAAAGATCCTTGTTCACATTATACCGTTGAGCGTAAGCGATGCTCCCGTTGCGCAGTGGATGTGAGCGACGGGTCTCGACCCTAGCGCTTCCAGCTTGGCTAGTCAGACACGAGTTGAAATGTTCTGATGATGCCAACGGTTTATTGTCGCTATACTTCATTGAACGAATCCATGATTCCAAACACTTACTTTTATGCAAAAATGTACACTTTTCCGAGGTTGCCGTATCTTCGATGCCAACATCTATCCAGGTATTCGATAAATCGACTTTAGACCAGTCCAAAACGTGATGAAGGTGTTCAACGATCTTGGCACGACATTGCTGTAACGTTGTCGATTTTGCCTCCAGTTTGATGATTTTCGCACTCAAGACGATGAACATTCCGCGAAACATGGCAAGGTCAGACCGCTCAGCGCGTTGTTCCATGTAATGCCATATCTGCTGTAAGTACTCTTGCGGGAGATAATGGTGCATGTCCATCTTACTGCGGACCATTCCGCTACAAGCTTCCCTCTGACGGCTATATGCCTTGCTCTCCATATCGTCAAAAGAACGAGGATGGTGTTGAATCACGTCAGGTGGGCAGTAGTGGCGGATGGCGGGTAGAAGGAGTTCGTCGATCCACATCCGTCTTTCCTTTTTGGTCAGATATGTGGTCGTTTGACAGATGTGAGAGATCCCGGGAAAGAAGACATAAACTCCGAACTGAGGCGACTGCCGTCCGCTGCCCAGACGTAGGTGAGAGATAATATGCAAGGGCGTTCCCTGATGGTAAACATGCAAGTTGCTTGCCAAGTTCCTGGTAGGTGGTGAATGGTAGGATATGTATAGCCCACGATTGACGGACAAGCAGGTAGCCCAGGAAATGATACTATCCACGTCCCAAGTGCGCTGGACCTCGGAGAAGCTTCTCTCTGACATCTGAATGTCGAGTTTTGGACGGTTGTTCCCACCGCTCAAGATCGAGTACCAGTCCAGCTGACCATCGTCGCTTTCACCTGTTTCAGCATGAGGCGAGGCGCGACCGATTGAGTCTGGTACTGCAAGGCCCCGCCAGTAGTCGACCATATCCAGTAGGCCATGTACTGGCGGCTCGTTGTTTTCAGTGTGTTCTACTTCGTTTTCTTCTGCCTCTTCTTCGCAGTCACAAGTATATCCCCAGTTTCTTTCCAAGAAACACTTGGCCGAGTGGACATCTGATTCCAGCGAGACGCTGATGCGTTCGTCTTCATCGCCGATCTCCACCTCGCTTCGCATATCTGAGACGTCCGATTCAGAACTTGAATCAGGTTCCCAGGCATTTTCAGGCTGAGATTCGAGATCAGACGTTGCTCCTTCTGCAGCTTCTTCTTCGTGTTGTCTCGTGTTTCTATCATTTCGTAGCCTACCCAAGTCATCTTCAAATGCTATATATGAACTTGTCGTAACGTCTCCTTTCTCGTATAATAAATCTACTATGCATCCAGCCTCATGAGGACTTGATATATTGCTGGTATGGCATAGCTCACAGTCTGAATCTACGCATATGTCATCGTCTCCGGCAGCGTGACTCATACGATTACACGGGATCCCGTTAGGGCTTGAGGGCAATACAATCTCTGCTGCGCCTTCCTGCGAAGTCGAGAATGATACCGTTACCGTATGCGATCCTGACGTGTTACTAAGATGCTGTAGGCACGGTGACGCTAGGTCGTTCCCCGCTATCGATTGCGGGGACTGTTCACCTCCGGCTACGACCGCGTCAATTGACGAGACGGGTGACTCGGCGCGATTTAACGAGCTATCTGACTCTGAAGCATCACCCAAAAGGTTTGCTTTATATGACTCGATGCCTTGTGAGGGTGTAGGCGGCAAAGCTTCTGTCTGTGGAGAAATATAGATTTGAAATCTGATGTCGCCGTGCGTTGGTTGCTTTTGAAGCCGTCTTTTAGCGCGCTTGGCGACGATATCTTGCTTAGCCTTGTCCTCTGGCGTGTCGTATTTTCGAGGTCGCCCGCGTTTCTTAGGTGTTCTCAACATTGTGGATATGATAGCCTATGATGGGCAGGATATGCTTTTGTATGGATGGGTATTAGGAAATGAGTTTCCCCTGAAGTGACTGTTAAATCCTGATTAGGTTAGTATGTTGGCTGCGAAAATCGAAAGGCGTTAGCGGGTGACGGCTAAATTCTGGTTGGACAGAGCAAAACGCACTAAGAGCCAAACAGGCTAGCCTGCTGACCGCGAAATTCGAAAGGCCAATTTTAGCTAACCCGATGGTTTTGACTAGCGCCTCCAACACGGGTATAGAATCCATATTATCTCTTTGAGCGGCACAAGGCAACACTCATGTCACTAGCCCCACTTTGCTTACTAACTCCGCTAGTACCTGCGGGGTACGTGAAGTTCTCGTCAGACAGCTGTATGATTTTTCACCACCAAATTCATCAAAATCCTCACACAAACAATCCCTAGCCTGTTGTAATTGAAACGATGAGGTCATCTAAGATACAAGATAGCTTAGATGATCACAGCTTTGATACCCCGCCTTTGAGGGCAGCTAATGACCCCACCGGCGTGCCTAATTTTCCGCCCGAAGAGGGCCGCGGTGATGATTTTCAACCTTTCAACCTAGAATATCGTGATTTCAAGATCAACCCTCTGCCCAAGGAACCGCTTGAATTATTCCAGCTTTTTATACCTATTTCCCTTATACAGTCATGGGTCAAATATACTAACAGCTGGGTCGCTTACCTGCTTAAAAATGCCGTTATTGACAACTGGAATACCCCCCTTTCTGAACACTCACGTATCCTCAAATGGGAAGGCATCTCCACTTCAACGGCTTATGTATGGCTTGGAGTCGTTATTTACCTAGGGATTCATAGGGAAATAACGATAAAGGGCCATTGGAAAGCACCTAGCCTAGGAGATCAGCGCCCTCTTCACTCAATCATCAAGTTCATGCCGCTACGGAAGTTCGAGCTGATCAACAGGTATTTCCGTACTTTTGACTACACCAAAGTCGATATAAGGGATGAGGGTGATCTTCCAAAGGCCTTCCAAGTGGCTGAAGAGTGGTCTGATCTCATACAGAAGGTGTCAAACGAGCTCTATCTTCCAGGGACTAATCTGACTGTAGATGAGTGTATGGTGCCTTTTACAGGCAGATCAAAAGAGACAACGCTTGTCAAGGGAAAGCCCACGCCGGTAGGCTTCAAAGTCTGGGTTATCGCCCAGCAGGGCTTCTTTCTGCGGTGGCTTTGGCACGTGAAGTCATCACCATATACCGCTGTTATCGTCAACTTACCTACGCCGAAGCCGGTTGGCAAGAAGGGAAAGCTACGGACCGAGATCCCTCTCAGCAATACACAGAGCGTCGTGGTTCACCTAGTAGAAAAGCTGCTTCTTCAGACATATCACGTCTTCACAGATAACCTCTTCTCGTCACCGCAGCTCTTCCGCCTCCTTCGGCAGCTTGGCTTTGGTGCCACAGGCACGGCACGCCCTAACTGCGGCATTAGCACCGAGATGAAGAGGATAAAAGAGACCGGCAAAGCTCCTGACGGCACGCCTTTAAGGTATAACGAGGTCATACTGATCCCGATGCCGGATAAAAAGGTATAGACGACTTTTAGCTGTATTTCCCTTACTAATTTGTCTCTTTTTATTCACCCTAGGTCATCCAAATCGCTTGGAAGGATAGCGGCGTGGTGCTCTTTATTTCAACTGTGCACAGCGGCGCCCCTCACGAGCGCACACCAAAAAAGGGGAAGCTGCCGGCTAAGAGAGGCACGAAGAAAGAGGCACAACAGCTGCAGCGAATTTTCAACGGGGATAGCTTCAAGATAATCCCTATTCCTACTGTTGCCGCTCAGTATAATGATGAAATGAATCACGTTGACCGCGGTGATCAGATAAGGTCCTATACAACGTACGAGCACCGATTCCGGCGCGGTCCTTGGCAAGCGCTGCTTTGGAATTTCCTCCTCGAAGTCGCACTTGCGAACAGCTTCATTTTACAGAAGAAGACCCGGCACCCTCGTTGGAAGCCTTATAGCACGCTACGAGCTTGGAAGGAATGCATTTGCAACGCCCTTTTCAACACCTACGCTGCTGAAGGCGGCACAAGGAAGAGAAGCCGGTCAGGGAAGGAGGAAGACATCGAGGATATAGAGGCACGGCAAAATCACCTACAAAGAGATATCAATCATGTCTACAGAGGGTCAATTTCAGCCTGCCTAGCCTGTAAGGGCTGCCGGCAAGGGCAGCCTCGACCCTTTAAAAAAAGGAAGGCAAAAGGAGGATATCTCGAGCCGATATCAGGAAATCAGGGGTGCCGGAAGACTAGGTATGGTTGCAAAGTATGTGATGTAGCAATTTGTAACAATGCTGACTGTTGGTACCTCTATCACACGCCAATTTAGGTGTAGGTGGAATGTACCGATCGTCGCGATCATTTTGATTGGCCCCCGACCCCAGTCGTGACCCCTCTGTTGCCTTGTGCCGCTCAAAGAGATAGCTCTGTTGTTGTGCGCTTCTAGTACAAACCTGACTCCTGAATAGATCTCACTATGCCATAACAGCCACTTTGCTCTTGTTTAATATAATAGCGATATCATATTTTTGTGGTAGCTAAGTCCCTGTGCACTTAGCTCTTTTACTTCTTCATCCTCCACTTTCGACCTCTCCACATGACTACCCAAAGAAGGAAACTCATGATAAACCAAAGTCCAGAAATAAAGACAGAAGTCCACCCCATGCCCAAAGCATCAAGCATGGGATTGGCAATTTCCGCTGCACCTGCTCCAACCAAGCATCTGCCCAGATTATTCGCAGCTACAGCTGTCGCTGCAGATTTAGTATTCAAATCGACGATATTATTTTGTTCACCATGAACTAGATCCTTCTAGACCGAAGCAGATTGCTTATATATAAACCACACATACCCTAAGCAAAAAGACAATTTCGAACAAAGAAAATGTATTTACATGACACCAAGTTGTTCTAATCCTCTCACTAATTCGGAGCCTCTCTCTCTAACGCCTTCTTTGGCCCCTCTTTCTCGTCTGAGTTCCATTATCAATAATCTCAATCTTCCAAATCACACACTGCTCATCTCCTTGCTGACTTCCACCATATCTCGGCGACCCGCTATCCATCCCGTCTTTGCCACCACATGAATCCAGCACCTCGAACATCGCCTTCTTGCAGTGCTTCGGTTCTGTGCCTCTGGTTCTATCAGGGCACCCTTCGCCTTTAACGTCTGGAACCCAGTTGGCGCTGAAGACAAGATCCGTAAGCTTTGTTCCAGGGGTGACACTACCGAATGACTTGACTTGCTCCTTGCGGGTGTCATCTTGGCTGATTGTTCCTTGGTTCAAAGAGTCACACCATGCGTCAATACTACCTTTGATGTTGCCTCGGCTAAGAACTGGGCCATTGGTGTCGGTTGGAGCGCACTCAAGTGTACCATCGTCGTCGTCATCCCTGGGCATCACGACGGCATCAGGCGTTCCGAACAGGGCCTCGAAGTACTTCCATGTAGCGTACATCGCGTAGGAATCCGCTGCGAAGCAATGTCAGCATAGGATGACCTATATGTTTCAGGCCACAACTCCACATACCATTCTTCTGTGAACGATCTCGCACAGACTCCTTCTTATGCATCCCCATTCTCTGAACCATTACCGGTCCGTACACCTTCTCGGGGTTCACGGCTTCTACACGTAGCGGTTGGTCCCTCACCAGCACTGTTTTTTGGTGAGTAACATGTATGACAGTAGGGGATGATTGAAGTTGCTTACCGACTGGCGACTCAGCCATAGCAGCTAGGTGCGTAATTTCATGGAGCAGCATTCTAGTTTTGCCATTCATCTGATGTGGGTCCTTCTGATACGCCTTGTTGCTTCGCAGCTCCTTGATCAAGGGTTCAAGCAGTTCCTGGCCTGGCTGGAAGAACGGCTTGCACATAACAATAGTGTTGTCTTCGAGCTCTTCACTGTATGAGAAGGCATATCCGCCAACTTCGCCAAAGTGGGTCTCACTGGAACAGCTAACCTGATCAGCTTTTGCCCTGTGTGTCTGGTAGATATCCTTGCAGCTCATGCGAATCTTTCCGTGGATCTTGTCGGTGTAAAGCTTCAGGATATTGGTGTAGATCACTATATGGCAAAGGTTAGCTGATTGCGGGGGGACACACTGGGAATGTGGTAACTTACTGTTAATGAAGTTACCAGCACCCTCTCTTTCGTGCACATCAAAGCCAAAGACCCGACTTTCCAATGTCCCCGGCTTATTGTTAAAGTCGATACTGGCAGCCAGTCTAACGAATTCGATAGTATCCCACCAGCTCTGGACGATGTCGCGCTTTTCGGAAGCTGTGCAACCGCGAAATGCTGTGAAGGGGGTATTCATATGAGCGTCATCGTCAGAATCGCTGCTGCCGCTGCCGCTACCACTGCCACTACCAGGGCCCTTGATGGGGCCCTGGTCGCCGCTATTGTCGCTGGCATTGCCGCCGCCATTGCCGATGCCATTGTCGCTGTCATTGTCATCGGGCCTGCGGTTGTGTCAGCTATCTCAAAAAAAACCACCGGGGTGGACATGACATACTGCTCTTGGAAATCAATGCTCCACACCATAGTACCTCCAAAGCAGAAACCATCGGCCCAGGCCTTCTTGGCGGCAAAGGTCTCTTCGTCTGTGGTGATTGTTAGTAACGAGCAGAGACAAAAGCCAGACGAGTGATAGCTTACCATCATATCCAATCCATTGATCATCCCAAGCAATTTGCTTCATCATAGAGTCCTTCAGGTATGTTGACTTGACGCCCTTGTTCTTGATGAGGTTCTTGATCTCACCCAGAGACATGACACCATCAGAGTCAGTGCACTCTCCCTTCTTGCTGGGACCAGCAAAGGAACATCCAAGACCGTTGCAGCTCTTGTCGGCTACAGTGTAACCGCGACCATACATGGCAAGACCGAAGTTGATCTTCTTGGGATCGAGGCCTGCAAACCAGAGAGGGATAGTGTTGTTGTGGATTTCACGGATATCGGATTGTCCGCGAATGATCTTGCCGAGGGTCAAAACGTCCGAGTCCCAGGATCCGTGGAGATCTAACACCTGTGTCAGTCATGAGGTAAAAGAGTTGAACAACACTGGAACTTACCATAAGCCATGAATCCAAAGAAATCAACATAAGGCTCCATTGCCTTAGCATCGAACCAGCGGAGATACCAATAGTCAGGCGCCAAAGTCAAGCTAATACCGTACTTGGAACCGTATGCAGCGCGCATCTCCTTGAGCAGCATGGAGAGGTTCCGAGTATCAGCAAGCTTACGACCACCGCGCTTAGGCTCACCAGGGTACTCCCAATCGAGATCAACACCAGTGAATCCATACTCATCCATGTAATCGCGAACTGACTCGATAAAGGCAGCTCGGTTGGCCTTGGTAGACACCATGTCGCTCCAGGTAGTATGGGTAGGTGTATTCTCGTTGCTCATATCGTAACCACCGATGGCAATCCAAGTCTTGAGCTTGCCGCCCTTGGACAAGTCGGTGAACTCGCGCATCTGCTTAACATCGTCGTTGTGAGCAGGAGTGACCTTGAAAGAGACGGGGTCGATAAAGGCGAAGGAGTAGAACAGATGGGTGAAGCCTTTGGTATCGAGCTGCTTGGGCGTCTTGGTGTCGCATTTGCGAGCGCGGACGTTCCACGATTGATAGTATCCGATCGTTCGTCCGCTTGTGCTGCCACTTCCCTTTGCGCATGAAGGAGATGAGACGATGTTGCAGCCTCCGTAACCGGCTTGGCAGGGCAGGGTCTTGTGTAGGGGATCGGCGTTATCGCAGAAGACTTCGGTGGTCTAAGAGATCAAGTTAGCTAGCTGTCAATGGCAGACACGTATCAGGGGAGACTTACACCGCACCAACCAGTGGCAGAACAGCAGAGGTTCATGCCACAAGGCATCTCACCCTCTTCACTATACTCTCCACACATGGCCTTAGCATCACAGTTTGATGTGCATCCCTTGCCACAGTAGTCAGGTCCATAACCGCAGATGCCCTTGGGACCACAGCAGCTATCGACAGTCAGTCATTAATATCACAGGCCAATGGAACATCAACTTACCTGTCGTCAGGGCATTTACGGTCCTTGCAGTAGAGGGGACCGTCACCGCGCTTCTCGAGAGAACGGCGCGAGAGACCAGACTTGTTGGGGGTAACGCCAGCAGAAGACTCAGTAGCATTCTGAGCATCCTTGTAGTATTGGTCGAGGCTGACACCTGAGTCGCTGGAGAGCTCAAGATCTTCAGTGGGGTTCGGGGGGGCCTCGGCAGGGTTCTGGTGACCCGGGCTCATGACAATCTTCTTGGTCCATTCGGGAGCCTTGGCTGTTGATTACGAGTTAGTATGGTCTTGAAGAAAGGCATGAGGATACTCAGGTGAGACTTACTGATGACAGAACGACGGTTGATGCGACCTGGTTGGGCGTAAGGGTGACGAGGCGTATCAGCATTGCTCAAGGTTACAAAACACAAGAAGCAAAGAGCAACCGCCCAAAAGGCGATGCTCGAAAGTCGTGACACCATATTACCCAACTGTATGGGTTGAGGTAAAAGAGTGACTGTCGTTGTGTCTGTCTAAACAAGTGTTTCTACAGCCGGGCCCAATAGACTATATACGTCTGAGCCTGGATGAGTTGCCACCTCCTAAGAAGAATATGCAGTTCTGTATGCATATCCGTACATCCTGGAAATTAAAAGACCCATGTCGATCGAATGCAAGCAATGTCTATTGAGCAATACCCGCCGACGGCTAAGTTGCCTGCCATGCTACGTTACAACACACGTGCCCTCTCTACTCTCAGATATTATGAGGGAAAAAAAAAAAATCGAATGATGGATAGCCTCAGCCTCGGCAGTGGATTCTCATTATGAACCTATGGTGTGGTTCTGGTTCCTAGCTCTACGGATATCTCCAGGGCCCATAGAAGGATCGACTCCCGGGCTCGGCCGGCAAAGGCAAGTCCCGGGAGCCAACCGGTTCCAGCTAAGCGTAGGATCGGAACGTGCATTAGACTCGGTAGACCCACGGCCTTTACAAATGCTTCAGGCAAGAAGACCGATAGACGTGGGTTTCTCCTTCTTTGCTAAAGTCCGAACCGGCCAATCAGAAAACACGTCTTATGGACGAAATACCCTGAAGCTTACAAGATACAAAAACACGTGCCTTCGATTATGGAAATTAGCAGTCTTGGCAGATTCAAGGGGCAGCAGGGCTGTGCGTACTCTTTACCCGACCCGCTGGAGGAGACTCTCACCGACGAGCCGGGAACTGTTCTGCAAGGGACGATTTTTCTACATCCTACAAAGGGTATAGGGTAAAGTGGCACGATTAAAATTTTGAGCGGTTAGTTGATTTAGTGTCGGGTGGCCATATTGATCACGAGAGAGAGGCTCAAACACTCGTTAGACACAACGGAGAGTTTTAAATGAGTACTTGAGGTATTCTTTAATGAGTTTGCAGTACAAGATAGAGTAAGCATGTCAGTACATGTCAAGGCTTGTCCGGCGTGTCGTTGGTTTCAGTCGATCTGACAAACAGTTAATTAACCTTAACTTGGACCTTATTAGCTAATCAAGACGGCGGCCGACTGGAGGAGCGCAAACTCTATAGATAACTCTACAGATAAGGTTACTATAGTTATGTGACGATATATTGGGGGCCGACCAGGTCGGTCCGAGACTCCGTCGGGCAGTGCTGGCTGCGTTAATTAACGTTCTAGAGTCTAGACCGTCTTGACTCGATTCAGACATACTCCGTATAGACTAGGGAACGAGTCTCTTGCTTGAGGAAAACGTTTTCCTTCGTTACGTTCTGTTCAAGGGCCGGTCCCTGCGTGGCAGGGGTCGGGGATTGGGGCTTATTTGGGACGATCCTCCCGAGCGTGTTCGCCGAGAAATGTGGCGGCAAATGAAATTGCCCGATTTTCCATCACCTATCCTAAATGGGTAGTCTCTATGCCATATAAATGAGTTTCCAATATCGTTGTAGAGCCTGAGAGAATCACCAGCACTGTCACTACCAATCAACCTCCTCAATTCTCTTTCACACATTCTTTGTTGAAAATGAAGGTTGCTGGACTTTTCTGGCTTCTGCCAGCTTTTGTTGCTGCCCAGTCCCCCACTACTGCAACTCTGTCCCCATGGCAGACTGGAGAGGTCACTCCTGATGGTACCTGTGGAGGGGACACTGGTTTCGTCTGCAGCCCTATCTGGGGTGCTTGCTGCTCCAAGGACGGCCAGTGCGGCCGATCCAGCAAATTTTGCGGAGAAGGCTGGTACGTCTCTGTCTACCCTGTATTGTTTCAGACACAACTAACACTTAACGTAGCCAAAGCAAGGCTGGAAACTGCAATGCTGCTGCCCCTGCTCCCGAAGTTCCCCTAGGCCCTGGAAGCGTCTCTCCTGACGGTTCTTGTGGCGGCACAAACAAGTTCGTTTGTGGTGGTAGCGCCTTTGGCGACTGTTGTTCAACTCAAGGCTGGTGTGGTAACTCTACGGCCCATTGCGGTAACAACTGTACCCCCGACTTTGGCAAATGTGGTCCTCCCAGCAATATCACCTTTGACGGCCAGTGTGGCGCAAATGGCAAGATCTGTCTCGACTCTGGTTTTGGCGATTGCTGCTCCAGTACCGGCTGGTGTGGAGACAAGGTCGATCATTGCGGTGCTGGTTGTCAGAAGGGCTTCGGCAACTGTACTTTGACCAATGCTGGAGATATTTCCACTGATGGTTTCTGTGGAAAGAATGGAAAGACTTGCAAGGGCAGCACATTCGGTGACTGCTGCTCCAAGGAAGGCTACTGTGGCAAGGATGGCCATTGCGATGCTGGATGCCAGTCCAAGTTTGGTTCCTGCAATGCCGAGACTGACATCTCCACCGACGGCTTCTGTGGCAAGAACGGAAAGACTTGCAAGGGAAGCACTTATGGTGATTGTTGCTCCAAGGAAGGTTACTGTGGAAAGGACGGCCACTGTGGTGCAGGATGCCAAACTGCCTTTGGTACCTGCAAGGCTGACTCGGGCAGTGCCTCAACCGACGGTCGTTGCGGAAGTTTCAACGGCAAGACTTGCAAGGGCAGCACATTCGGTGACTGCTGTTCCGTTGGCGGCTGGTGTGGCGACAAGAAGGATCACTGTGATGCAGGCTGTCAGTCCAAGTTCGGTACCTGCAACAGCGAAGCCAGCAATATCTCGACCGATGGCTTCTGCGGTAAGAACGGCAAGACTTGCAAGGGAAGCACTTATGGTGATTGCTGTTCCGCTCAGGGCTACTGTGGCAAGACCAATCACTGCGACGCAGGTTGCCAGAGTGACTTTGGTACTTGCAACGCTGGCTCCGGCAGTGTTTCTACTGATGGAAGCTGTGGCAAGAATGGAAAGACTTGCAAGGGCAGCGTATTTGGAGACTGCTGCTCTCAACATGGATATTGTGGGAAGGGTGACGATTTCTGCCGCACCGGCTGTCAGAAGGCCTTTGGACTCTGCCCCGGCATCTCGGCCGACGCTGAGTGTGGTTCCAGGAACGGCAAGACTTGTGCTGGATCTGGTCTCGGAAACTGCTGCTCTTCGAATGGATTCTGTGGAAGCACCGCTACTCACTGTGGTCAGGGCTGGTAAGTTAATTTGTTCTCTCGATGGCATTACATCTTTACTAACATTGCTCTCTCCTACAGCCAAAAGGGTGCTTCCAGCGCCTGTCTTACTAAGGACATTCCTTCCCTCGACAGCACTTGCGGTAGCAAGGTTGGTCTTACATGTGCTGGCGGTCCTTTTAATGGCCAGTGTTGTGGCTCTTCTGGCTTTTGTGGAACAACTAGCATCCATTGTGGTTCAGGATGGTAAGTTCTTACATCCTGTCCCTTCTTCTTTATTGGCTCAGCTGCTAACTTAGTTCTCCAGTCAAAAGGGTTTCGGTCGCTGCAATTAGTCGTAATGTTGCATGGATCCAATGGCTTTATAGCCATACCCGCATTTGATCTTAGATATTTTAATTATCGATCTGTTCCGATGTACCTTTATTGTCATACTTGACCCTAGTCCAACATACCAAAATCAATTCTAGTAGAATTGAATTTACCAAAGTCACTAACGTACATGATAAGCGGACCGGACAAAAATTTCAACCTTCTTAACATTAATTGTAATAAAAACATAACAGACTATCTAATCGAGACCTCAATGAGGCTAGAAAGGTCACCAACGAATTCAGGTCCTCGTGCCTCAGTAGAGCAACATCATGTGCTGTTTCGGGCGAAGGAGAGTCGTGGTGTCCAAGTCCTCCCATTGGTCCCGGCATTCAGGCTTGTCATATCATCCCTCAGCACCATTACCATCCAGGACCACCTAATGCATAACCCCACCTAATGCATAACTAAAATTTCGCTCCTCCCATACAAAATCCAAATTTTGATGTCCGCAAAAACAGGCCCGATTCTTAATTAATAAACGAGGC
>JACTAS010000274.1:0-15235 GCA_014884825.1 Fusarium sp. 190-020-2 | reverse complement strand
GGTTCGCGAATAGGAGCGGGCATGAATGGTCCTGGCTCTTGGTATGCTTGATTGTGTTGTCCCTGGCCTGTCATGACCCTTTGACACATTTCTGGTTTTGGATGCAGATTCTTCTCTGAAGAGACATCCATGGATTGCAAGATAGCGGGATTGAAATACATGCTTGCGGCAGGAATCAACCCGTACTGCTGCGGCACAGTGTTGCTACAAGATGAGAGCCCCTGGTTTCCCACAGGGTGAACCATGTTTTGAATGCTCAGAGGGTGAGGCTGATGAGTTCCAGGATGTACGGAAGAATTGGGTGCTGTCATTGTATCAAGTCTTTCTGCTTTATCTTGCAAGTAATAAAAAGTGTTGGCAGTGTGTGCAGCATACAGTACGCAAGCATAGGAGTATGACGGCCGATACGGTTTCTTTGTGGTGCTGTTGAATGGCGAAGTTATCTTGCAGTATAGCCTACTATATCTACATACATATCTGTATGCATTTGACTCCAGCATGCTACTTATGAGGACACAGAACCGTAGAGGTGTATTTTGGACGATACATGTAGCGAAGTCTTAGACGTGGGGCGGGCTCCATCCATGTGAACGATACAGGTTGGTCTATTCTGGACGATGCGTACTGCAAACAGCAAGTTTTGGATTTCGGAAAACAATAGGATTCTGCAGCAAAACTACCTGTCCTCTGAGAGACTTTCTCGACCAAGAGATCGTGGTAGTCTGGTTTGTTCTCGCTTCCAACTTGTACCGGCATTTTCAGAACTGTACTTAGGGATCTGAAAAGGCTTCGCCCTGACACCGGACATCAAGGTGCGGCACACTATTCATCGAGTGTTCCTAAGTAGTATCCTCGTCTATCTTCTCCATGCTGTGAATCCATTTGGACACTATACTAGGCCAGTGAGGTGGCAGTCTCGACGATCCCAGCACAACCAGAGGTGCCGCCTCTTGTTGGCACTTCGTTGCACTAGCCTGGCCATCAGACCGCTCAACCAGAATTCTCACGGTCTCATTGCCGAACATCGCTCCTTCGAGACAATTGTATACTCTATCCTCGGACAAGCCCTTTACCATGGCGAGCGTACAGACAAAGACCAGCGCGCGGCACATGCCTATCCGGGCGATGCGTGAGGCAACAATCAGCAGGCAGTCTGATCCGAGTTTCGAACACATCCAATGGTTAAGTTCATGGATGTTTGGACGGGACGATAGTCCTGTCAACATTATTTTCTGCGTCCTCTCGACCTTAGCTTTGGGCAGATCCAACCTGATCCAGTCGATCAGATCGTCCCAGCGTCGCAGTGACCCTTTGGCGTGGCTAGAGTACAGCCTGGCAAACCTGGGCTGGGTCAACGTGCAATCTATAACCTCGAGCTTGATGCTCCTCAGCTTGTTGACGGCTGAGTATTCCAGCTTTGGGTAAAGTTGCTTCACTTCCTGTAGAATGTCTACCATCGCCGAATTAGACACCGTCAAACGGGGGCGACTGGGGCGACAAGTGCAACGTGAATACAAACCAAGTGCAGTTTTAAAGCCCTCTTCGTACTCGAAACAAACCCATCCTGAGCTGGCGTCGTTGTGAAATTGCCAATCTGTAACGCCACAGTCTTGTAACCAGTAACTTATGAGTTCTCGTGCACCGCCAAAAGGGATCTGGTAGGTCGTAAGTGATGTGAGTCACCCATGACTGAGGATCATTATAGAAATCGCTCTGAGAAGACTTTTACATTATATATGGGAATGTAGTAGCGTTCACTACTACGACCAGCCGGGACATCAATAAGATGCGTCGGCAGATCCAGAGAAATCCGTGGCATGCTCTCGTGTTATCTTCTCGGATTTCAGAGTCCTCGGGTAGTTCTTTGGAGAATGAGAAATGGAAAGAGATAATGCTACTGCCAAAGACATAAGGAAGGGAGGGTGTATTTCTTATGAAAGCGAACAGCATGTTTTGCGACAAATCAAAATCAATTCGACCGTAGGAAAAAAAGAAGAAAAAAAGAAGAAGAAGAAAAGGCCAATTCTAGATTTGTAAATTGAGCAGTTCTGGCTACCAGCCTCTCTTTCCCAGCATGGAAAGTTGAAGCACGTATGCTCCCTCACCGATAATCGATCGAGCCAGTCCCTAAAAAGACGAACTTCACCAAGCTAACATATAGACATAACCATCTAGTTTTGTGCGAAAAGAAGACTCGTCATAACTAGACCAAGTACATACAGTTCAAGTTCAAGTCCGCCTAGGCCACGTCGTCACGGACACCGCGTCGGCATGCGCCGCTTCTTCTTCATCTTCCTCATCGTCACTTGAGGGGATCCACAGGCAGCGGAGGTCCTCATCCTCCCCATCTTCTCGACATGGATGATTATGGGTAAACTCGATGGATACGGATATGTGATTATCCTCTTTACGATCATTCGTAGTTCTCGGCTCGACCCTGCTCTCAACGGCATGCGATAGCGAGTCGAGGGTATGACTTGTCACGGAGTCATCGATCCGATGAATGGATTCACTACTGGGTATTTGAACGTAAAGATTTGGCGGTTTATCTGGTGCCTTCACCAGCTTCTTGATCCTCTCCCATGCTTTGACTTCTTTCGTATGGCCATATGTCTCATCCACAATGCGCCGTCGCAGAGTTCTTTTCTTGTCAATTCTAGTGTATTCACTACGAGTCATCGATTCCTAGAGAGTGATTGATACGAATATCGCCAAACATGGCAATAGTGCATATTTAAGCATTCCAAGGGGATCCAAGAGGCCTTTTTCCAATTTCTGAACTTAGCTGGTCGTACAGTAAGTACTTCCCTTTTTGATACGCGACACTTTGAAGATTCGTTCTTTCGATTGAGCCGCGTCTCATCCTATTTTAGCCTCTGGATAATTGCTGTTGCTCGCAAATCTCTCTTCCTCTGCTTCTGCGGCAGATATAGCAGAACCTGGTCCAGCATCTCGCGCTTTCCCTCTGATCTGAGCAATCTATCCAGTGTAGAGCCTTCGAGACGATAATGCTTTGGCCGGCTGGGATCACAATACAAGTCGGCAGTGGGCTTAGACACTGGGTTGCGTAATATGCATCCCCCAAGTCAAGGGTGACTTTAATCTGTCACGTACGAATACTGACGATCCAGATTCACTATGGCGGTTTGAAATGCAAGTGATTTAGTGGGGGGGGGGGGGAGAAAATTCAGGAAGTTTATGATGACAATAAAGTCGGAAGTATTCATATACAGTATTGTAGCGCTTAGTGGTTGTTTGTAAGGGTGCTCCTCTCAGTACAAGTCATCTCCACATCCTCTGCGTCCTCCTTCATATCAAAATCATCATCCGGCGGCGGCCATAACACGATCGTCGGAATACACATTTCGTTATCCCTTGATGCCTCTTCATTGTCTATATCCATCGGCTCGAACTGAGCGCCAGTGTCCATCGCTTGTCCGGCCACTTGTGTATCATGTCTTCGATTAGCTTCAAATTTCTCGGTCTTCTCTTGCTGACGAAGCGTCTGAGGATTTTCTCTACGCGGAAATAGTGACTGTAGGGCAGGTGGTGACCTTACGTTCTGTTTTCGCATCAAGCCTATTATATGCATGCCAGGTTGAGAGCGGACAGGATGCGGAGGTGACAAGTTTCACATCGGCAGGGCGAGCAGGGCTTAAATAGCAAACGAGTGACTTTGTTTTGGCCACATGGAACGAGACGGAGCCGATGACCTTTCTTACTTTCTAACGCTATGAGCTTGATACCGTTCATCCTGTACATGCTGCACTCATGTTCGTCTGGTTCTGGCTTCTTCCTCCCATTCATGCCATCCATGGTCTATGTTCTATCAGCTCTCAGTATGAGTACTTGGCATAAAGACATAAGGGTGTTTCCGACATTATGAATTAGATTTTGCTAATTTCTCACATGTATTGGGACATCTACGACGACCGTCTGTGCACGTGCACTTCTCACCAAACCAGATGCAGAATCAGGCTGTTCCTTAAACGGTAAGAAGCATCCCAGGTAGTGGGAGCGATATGGAACAACGTCAGGCGCACTAGTTTTACAGTACCTAGGCCAATAAATAAATCTATTTGATCTATCGTTCCTTTCTTTCTTCTTCTACGCATCTCGTCATCTTTTTCTCTCAAGACATCCATCAAGGCATCCATCAAGGCATCCATCAAGACATCCATCAAAACGTATCGTGCTGTTCCTTTTCTGCTCTCTTCATTTTCGTTCTTGAATGAATAAAAGAGAGGAGAAAGAAAGTACAACTACGAGCACATCAGAGAAGACCGATCAAGAAGACCGGTGTACGCTTGAAGTTCATACTCAACAGGCCGGCATCGCGGGCGGCATACCGATCATGCCCTGACTTCCCATTGGCCAATTTGTATTATTGTTCATATCTGGTCCAGCACCCTCACAACAACTCATCTGAGACAATGCTCTAGTGATGATCGATAACAGCGGGCTTCCTGCAAAGTGACCCGACTGCGGTCCGTCCTCTGCCGTCGTCGTGGTATGCTTCGAACTGTCAGGGCAACCTGTCGCAGCGGTCGACCGCCGGCTGGGATGAGTCTCGTCTGATGGAGTCCGCGCTTGCATCTCAATGTCACTCTTCGACTGGGCGGAGGGCACATGGCTGTCACTGGCTGTCGCAGCCGTGGACTGTGTAACTTTTGCGGCATCATTGCCAGCATCAGCAATAGCGTCGGTATCGCGGTTCGCCAGTCCACCGTCGCCCAGACCTCCCTCGGCTTCGATGGGAGCCTGAGGGACGACATGTGGGTCGGCTGAGGGGAGATGGATCATGTCGATGGGCAGGTGACCGTTGTCAAATTGATCCATCATCTCCATACCCAAGTCCACGTTCATGTTCATACCCATGTTGTCTAGGTCAAACTCCAGCATGTCACCCCAGTGATGTGCGCCAGGGAAATCTGTCACTTGGCCAAAGTCCATCATAGCCGACTGCATCCAGTCATCTTCTGCCATCGCCGTCGTCAGATCGACAGATCCTGGCTCATCGCCGTAACTACGCTGAACTGCATCATCCGACTGGCCATTCATAGCCATGGAAGCAAAGGGTGCGGTCGGCTCACACCACGGCTCGCCTTCCGCATCCTCATCTTCAATCGAAGTATACGGCATCACGGCGTCCTGATCATCTGGTGCATGCTCGCCAAGATGGCTCGAGGCTGCATTGTTTGGTTCCGCCGGCTTGCTCCGGTCGCGCACCCGAGAACGACGACGATCGCCTCTATAAACGTGGTGATGGTCATCACCTTCGCCGTTGGCATTATCGGTGTCGTTGTCGTTGGTATGGTTGTCGGTACTGCCAAGGTCACGAACAACATGATCCGCGCAAGCGTCGAGGGGTGATTCCCTTCGGATTCTTGTCTCGGTCTCTCCGGGGCCGGCATTGTCACGACCCCGGCGTCGGGTCACCTTCAGCGCTGGACTGGCTGGAACGTCCCAGATACTCTCACCATCGTCTTCGGCTTCGGATTCGCCGTCGCCGGCGACGATAATTTGCGGCTGGGTCGGTGAGGCGCCAGGCCCTGATGAGCCATCGCACTGACGGCCTCTGCTGCGAAGACTGAGCACACGGGGTGATGGCTTTGGCGCTGGTTTGGTGACCCGGCACGGCTTCGTATTGGCTGCCTGCTTCCGTTGTCTCGCTGGCCTCAGAACAAGCTTGCCATTAGACACAACCTGCCTCCGCCAAATATCGTGAATCTGTAACCACCATCCTGGTCAGCGACTTGCCCAATCGGCTTCTTCAGCCTTCCGCACTTCTACACTTCTAAACCTACCACGTCATTCGTGTCTTCCGGTAGCGATTCCCCCTCTGGGACGTACACTGAGCCGTCCCAGAATCTATGGATCTTGTTGTAGAACGCAAGCACGGCGATCGTACCGCAGTCCTTGCCGAACTGATAGTTCTTCTTGATCGCCGTCATGCCTCTCTTGCGCATGGTCTGGCTCACCCATCCTCGATCTTCTGGGTGGGGGGACCTGGAACGAGTCTTCCGAGGCGCCATGTCTGCCTCTTCAGCCGAAATGGAAGCAGAGACGAAACAGTGTCGTCTTGGTCTCGATGTTGTTCCAAGATATGGAAGCTGTGTATGTATCGAAAGTAGACCATCTTTCGAACGAACGGCGGAATTAAGTGGATGAATCGTCCTGTCCCGAACCGGACTCGCGACTCTCTTGCAGCACAGAACGACCCATTTCGCCCGCTATGCTTTCTTGCCAGGCCAATGTCTTGATTCGAGTTCATTTTCGGCCTTCTTTCGTTGTCGAGCCATTGCCGAACTTTCCAGACTTGCCTTGCCAAGGACTGTTGGTCGGTCGTCGTGCAGCGGAACGGGTCATGTCGGTGTTACTCCATGGTCGTTGCAAAAAGTCCTCAGGCAATCCAGGTTCAATTTCCACCTCTCCATCACGGTGCCAGACTGTCGGGACGAAATCGACGTTGAGATAGGTCAACACGGTTGGAGCGAGAGGATGGACGAGGAATATGAGACGCAAATCCATGGTAGAGGTGGATCAAGTGTCTGCTAGAGCCAACATCTTTTTCAAACCCTGACTGTGGGTTCGATTGTACGGTGCCGCTGTCAATTTTGTTCTTCGACATCCTATTTCGGCCTTCCGTTCTTCCGTATTTCTGCTTGCCCCTCCCCTAGTGCAGTCCGCTCAGCGCTGAGGTTACATCGGTACTTAGGATCGACATATTCTGCATTGAACCCACATCACGTGGGGGACCGCAACGGTCAAAACGGACTTTTAATCGCCGATCAAGTGGCCCAGGGCTTACGCCTGTGACGGCCCATTTCTGCCGTTGTAAAATACCAGCTCATAGTAGTTATGTTATGTTATGTCATGTTATGTACATTTTCCGTCTGATCGAAACAAAGCTCGTAGTAGTGGTAGGACAGTATTGAGCACTTGTACCTTCCTCTCATACAATAACCTTGTAAATAAAAGATGGCCCCAAATGTCGATTAATTGTACATATCAACACTGCGTACACATTTATCAGGTCGTGGTAGCGTACGTATCAAGGTATCTATGTGACTAATGTGAGGTAAGAGTACTCTCAATTCGCATGGCTAATATGTCTCCACTTCTCCGGATTTGCGCCCGGACCCCTAGGCAGCGGCGGTACTTCTGGATACCTCGCTCGATCAGCCAGATATTGGTTATGAGCCCATAAGACGGCCTAATCCTGACAAAACATCTGCTTATAAAGTACAGCCATGTATCCAAAGGTCCCCACCCTAGAATTTAACAAAGAGCATGTTATTTTGGAGCGGAAGGTGCAAGTAGTAGTATAGGGTAGCCTGTAGTTTTGTTCATGCCACTTGGTGAAGTGGCGATACTCGATTGCATGTTCGTTCTACAATTGAATGTCGCTGCCAGCAACAATGACCGTCTTAGCAACCATATGATCAGTAGAGACTCCATCTCGTCTCGTTCTATTTCGACCTTTTCCCTCATTCTTACTGAATGACTGTTTTAAGATATCATCCCGTTCCGTTGCTGATGTAGGTAAGGTCCGGACCCACTGTTCCTTATTTTATAAAAAATAAAAAACTGCCGGAGAAGCCGAAGCAGATGCGGCAGATCCAGTGGACATTATCGATTGGAGAGAAAGAATCATGGCGCCGACAGCAGTTTATGGCACAGCGTGGCTCCGTATTTTCTTCTGGCTCTCGATTTAGTGTCGAAAGGAAGGCTCCGACTCTCGCACCGTTGAAGGAAATTTTGCTCCGTACTCCGTACTCTCAGAACAGAAAATCCTTCCGCATAAAACAATCAATCCGCGGAAATAATTACGAATGCCTCGGCTCTCGTGGGTGAAATAAAACAGCGAAAGGAAATAGGCAGGAGATAAGCGTATTTTGGTGTAAACGATTGCGCAGTATTTCCCTCCCCACTCCCCCCTCTATCCACTTTCATGGTTTATTAATGGATGATGTGATTCACATGAATCATGAATGACCTGCATATGGCCCCGCATTGCGGGATATCATGTGAACTGCAGAAAAGCTAAAATTTGACACTGACTAGCGACCAAGGTCGAACGAAGTGAGGCGCTGAAGAAGTGATGCCGGACCACGGCAGATCGTCCAAGTTAGACTGAAGCTAGGCAAATTACCCGGACATGCGCACTAGCACAGGGGTATCATGGCAGTGAGAATCTGTCGTTCGCGAGTGGAACAATTGATCTACGGAGTTGATGATGTACTCTGCCGGAGAAGGCCAGGAAAACTTGTGTTCGATGTGATATGAAATAACCATATAAGGATTGTAAAATAACAGCAACAGTGACAAGTCGCTGTAGGTTATTTGCTATCAGACAACCAAGCCTCATTCGGCGGTGATTGGATGATGGTGTCATGCTGGTGCTGGAACAACGTGGGATGACGTGCCTAAAGCGCGCGCGCCTTGTGCGACAGCTGCCGAGCCAAATTTGGATTTAGAAGCCGCACTTGGCTTCAATGGGCCCCAGCCAGTTTGGCTGACGTTGTGCATGTGGAGTCAAACCAGGCGGGCCGGAAGTGAGAATCTGCCCCGAGCTGGACTCGCGGCACAGAACGGCCCATTTCGATCGCAACGCTTTCCTGCCACGCCCAATGACTTGAACTGAGTTCATTTTCGTCCTTCTTTCGTCGCACCGTTACCCGACTGTCGAGACTTGCCAAGAACGGTTGGTCGGGGCGTTGTGCAGCGACACGGTCATGTCGGTGTTCTAGTGGCCGGGTAGTCGGGCCTTGAGCTCTTGGCGGCACATTTCTGCCAATGTAGGATGCTAGCTAGTGTAGGGTAGCCTGTAGTTTCGTGCTGTCCAATGGTCAAGTCCGATGCGCCACTGGATGTTCTACAGTTCAATGTACAGTATAGTGCATAGGCATTTTCCTCCTTGCGACAACATTCTCTTTATTTCTAAAATAGTTGAGTCCTGGAGATACATATATCTACCTTTTAGACAGACATATCGTCCACTTTAGGTGGCAGAATTGGCTCATAAGCGTACTCTTAGCCGCACAGGAGATGTACCTAGAAAGTTTATGAGAGCATAGGCACTAGTCCCAATGTAGTTGCGTCCATGACGGTGCGAGTCAGCCTTACAGTGACCTTCTACAAGCCGTAAAGCCAAGCATAACGATTGGTTATTGTGCGTTAGCCAAGAATTACGCCGTATACCGTCTGGATTCCTACCATACACAATGCGCGGGGATTACTGCAGTTTGCAAGTCCGTTGTGAGGTAGGAAAAATCGCATACTCAAAACTGTAGTTGTCAGCAGCAATGACTGTCTTTGAGAACTGTGTGTGCGGTAGAGATTCCATTACACCACGTTCTATTTCGACTTTTCCGTCTTTCTTGCTGGGTGACCCATTTTAGGATGTCGCTCGGCTCCGCTGCGATGCAGGTAAAGTCCCGACCTGAGTAGCGAAAACGGCTTCTTGATCCACTTTACTTTTGGAGCTGTCACTGATCAGAGGAGCGGAAAATTGACGCGGCGGAAGCGGACGTTGTCGCTCGGAGACTAAGCACCATTGCACTGATGATCTAGGGCGTTTATGGCACAGCGCAGCGCCCTATTTTCAGGTGGCGTTTGATTTAGTGTCGACGCGAAGGCCCTGACTCACGCACCGTTGAAGGAAGCTTTACTCTTAGAGCAGAAGAAACTCTTGCGGGGACCTCGTTTCATTGGGTCCTGTAAAATAACTTGCGAAATGACTCCGCATGCCAAAGTGATTCCGGTTCCCCTGTTCCCCGGTCTCCGGCTTTCCCTCCCCTCTTTTTGTTTCTTTCTTTCTTTATTTTTTTATTATTTTTTATTATGTATATTGTCGCTCCACTTCATTAGTTTCGTAATATCCCTGTCTGCGTCTGTGCTTTCTTGCTTGTCTATCTATCCACCTTCATGCTTTCATGGCTCGATGATGTGCTTCACGTGAATCGTAAATGAACTGCATGTCACCCCCACATTGCGGGGTATCGTGTGAACTACAGAGAAGCTAAAATTTGACACTGACTAGCGACCGAGGTCGAACGAAGCGAGGCGCTGAAGAACTGGTGCCGGACCACGTAGATCGTCTAGGTTAGACTGAAGCTAGGCAAGTTATCCGGAATGACAGCACGCGCACTAGCACAGGGGTATCATGGCTGTCAGAATCTGTGTCAACAAGCAAAATCAAGCGGCCCCGATGCCGAACTAAGAATGGCCCGGGCGAGGAGATCACGAAACCGTTGCTGGCTCTATACGGGCTTGTCAGCTGTCGCTCGCTGGTGGAACACTTGATTTGCGGAGTTAATGATGAACTCCACCGGAGAAGGGCAGGAAGGCCCGTATTCGCCGTGATAGGAGATCACCACAAGAACTGTAAAACAACGACAAGAGTGACCAGCCATCGACTTGACAATACACCAAGTACTATCTCGCGTTAATTGTGTGATAGAATGATACGGTCTCAAAGAACCTCGAATTCTGGTACCTTCTAGAAAATCAAATAACTTGGGGTAGGAGAGGGTGTCAAGACGTTGTCGTAGATTACCGAACATCGCGTGCCTCCTCGTCTCTACGTGGCGTTGGGTTTTCTCTTCCCTTACCTTGAGCTTTATTTTAATCTTCGTAACCTCTCGATTCATGGTGTCAACGCTGGACAAGGTATCACACGTTTATTCTGGTGTCAGAATGGCCTGTAAGCCGCCGTAGGTTATTTGCTATCAAACAGTCTCTCCAGTTGATACCTCTGGGGGTTACCAACTCCCATCCTCTCCAATTGCTTGGCCCTAGAAACTCGAAGTATTTCGGCCGTGCGGCTGTTGGTCCTCGGGATTGGAAATGAGCGCCAATACGAATGATGAAGCGGGGGCATAGTATCGCACTGAGCGTGCTTGAAGGGTTAAAGTGAAAGTGATGAGCAGCAGCAAACAAATGTATTGATTGATTGTTGCCAAGCTTTCTCTCGTTCGGCGTATTCCATTCCGCAGAGTTACGTAAAGCATATAGCTAGATTACTAACGCAGTTGTTTTCTGAGGCCGTAGATCATGCCTTATCCTGCGACACATATCAATCGGCATTGTAGCGCGCCCTCCTACACCAGCGGGAAAGAATCCGGAGGGTTTTTTTGTATTCTTTTTTATTTATTCACACATATTTACTTATAACTACTTATACCTATTTATATTTTGTTATCGTTATTCTTACCTAGCTTCTCGGTCCTGGGCAGTTGTGAGCCGTTGGTTGAGTCTATCAACGATTGGGGGCTCTAGTACATCCTGCTGTTTTAGCATGCTGATAGCCAAGTCTCTTTTGGCGGTGATTGGGTGATGGATGGGTCCATGCCGCTTAACAACGTGGGATGACATGCTTATTCAACAACGTGGGATGACATGCTCAAACTGTGCGAGTTCCCTTGTGCAGTCGTTTCCGAGCCGAAATTGGATTTAGAAAACGCACTTGGCTTCAACGGCCCCGCCAGTTTTGGTTGACGTTGTACATGTGGGGTCAAGCCAGGCGGGCCGGAAGTGAATTGCGGCCCCAAGATCTGCAACGAAGCGAGTCAGCAGAATAGGATGGCCCCGAAAGCTTTCAGCATTACCTGTGCCCGTCCGAAGATTTTCGGAGCCGCTTCCACCGTTGAGAAATGGGGCAGTTAATTGTATTTCTCAAAGCGCCATAGCCCTATGTTATCCACTACGGTGACGAGCTACTGCAACATCCCAACATCGAGACGCGAGGTTAGCTACATAGAAGGAGAGATGTCAGCAACCCCGCTACCAAACATGCGCTAGGAGTGAGCGGACGAGTCCCCCGAAATGATCGTCCGTTATCCTCAACAGCCATACTAGAAGCAGCTGCGATTTTCCGCTAACGAAGCAAGCGATCGGCTTGTCGTCCCAGGGCGGACGGACAAAATGTCCAATTTCAGGAAGGCAAAAAAGAGGAAAAAAAGAGAGAGAGAGCGCGAGTACCTAGGTCCAGAAAGGACGCTTCGTCAGCGAAATGACGCCAAAGTCTGGACGGTGCCAAACGGTGCTAACTTGTAGGACAGTAGATAGGCAAGTGTAGAAAACGGACGGGTGCATCGCGACTGTACATTGTCGATTTCTGGATGGCTTCAACAAAAACGATCAAAGTCCAAAAGGGCATGTTGCTGAGGACTTTCGGAAGGTACACAATATTTGCGAAAGGTTATCTTCCTCCCACGACGGCTGGGTACTCGACCCGTCGGCCGCCCGCCCAACAGGAGGGCTGCAGCTGCCTGCGCTGAACCAGACTGTCGGTAACAGCCATTTCCTACATATAAAGCTGCGTTGAAGGGAAGAACTGGACGCTGATACATTCATCGCTGCACCTGCACGGTAAGCTCTAGCACAGTCCCTCAGTCACTCGATCAGTCTCCTGACCGGCCACCTCTTGCTTTCCCCTTCTATCTTTACTCCTTCTGTCATTCTTTTTTAAACAGGTGCCTGGATCTATTCTATCTAATTCTCTTTCTATGGAGTCTTCACAGCCCAGACCATCGCAAGCCTATATCCAGTCGCACCGTCCGGTGCTAGCACCGCTGGCGGCTCAGCGTATGGCTAGGAGGGCCACCCGGTGCAGGCCTAAACGGACTGCTCGTGAGGCGCCTCAGGATGTCCGATCTAGTTCACTGGGGAGCTATCGGCGGCCGGTCGATAACATTCGGCAAAGACGAATGATGCCAGTTCGTGATCGTATGTATGATCGGCAGCCTCAGCTTGTCGCTACTCACGAGGACGAGCAAGATGACGAGATGGTTTACCATGATGAAGAGTTTGTCCTATTTCTGTCTTCCCCCTATCCCTTCCCCCTTCCCTCTTACCCTCTCTCTTTGACCTTTTTTACTTTCTCTCTCTTTGTTTCCATTCGTTCCGCCTTTATTCTTTTGAATGTCACTGTACTTGTTCTCATCCCATCTATATTTGCCTTCCACACTGTTTGACGTACTCCTTCGTTTTGCTCGCCTTGCCACGACGTCAATCACACGGACCACGCAAACGAAGTTAGACTGACAAGAAGTACAGACCTTGCTACGATGAAGAATTTGGAGACCCGCAAGACCCGCAAGACGACGACCGTTATGTTCTGGAAGCCCTAATAAACCAGCAGTGAGTCAGCCTTACACCATTGCACCACTTTGAAGCTGACACCTTAGCTTTACCCCAGATCGAAAGCAACCTTGACACTGTGAGTCGTCGTATCCGTCGAGCCTTTCTTTTCTTTTTTTCTTTTTCATTTTCTGTCGTTCTTCCTTGGCTAATCCTTTTTCCAAAGCATTAATAAAATGCGAACAGAGTTTCTTGAAAGCATGAAGCAGATGAGAACAGAGCTTTTGGACGCCTTGAAGCAGATTAGAACAGAGTACGTCTTAGTCCTAACTTGATCACTAGGGATTTCTTCTCTCTCGTTTCTGTTCCCTTCACCCTTTGTAGCATTTCTTCTTCCTACTTTTCCTCTAATATAGCTAACAGGATCTACAGCAACAATCAATTACCGCAACGGATAAGTGAGACCATAGTACGCGCGATTAGTGGCCAGACCAACCTTCATGCACAGGGAGCCACAGGCCGAGGTGCTCCTTTGCAGATGGGATTGGACTCTACCGTGGACCCTTCCAATCTGATGAGCAATACCAGAGGAACCGAAAATATCGGCTCGTAAAGGCTAAGTTCCGAAGGCGATCCTCAGGTCTAGCTGGACGCACTGGGAATGGATATCTACACATATTTATGTATACATATGTATCTATACATGCATGGAGAGACGAAATGGTACCATGTTACGACGGGGGGATAAGTTTAATGACATGGCTCAACATACAAATATTATACCGAGTCACGTTTCAGTTCGTAAAGACAATTGGATGGTGATGCAATAATAACATGGTGAATCTCTAAGCTGCAAAGCAAAGTTACAACCGCTTTTTGCTGGGCCGGACAGAGACGGAATGCAGACCTCGGTCCCCTCACGACGACCTCCTAGGGCAGGCCCAAACTAAAACAATATCGATGCTAGGCGAATGGAGCATTTTGCCAGCTGGGGAGAAAAGCAAGAGTTTTCTTATCAAAAGCTAAGTTAGATTGAATAGGTCGCGCGGGTAGAGACGGATACGTAGGCTGTATTCGATGATCACGCCGGCAGGAAGCGCCGATATATACGTTTATACGTTGCAGGCGGTTACTGTACCGGGAAAACAATAAAAGGCAATCTCTGTCCACTCAATTTAAATGAAGCTAACAGTAGGATGCTAAATAAGCCAGGGCTTCTGATTCGGCGCATCGCTGCATCACTTCCAAATCGTCTTGAATGATATCTCGTTTGCCATCATCATCTGTTACGCCGGCCGCAAACGATGTACTGTCGCCGCCTTGATTCGACTCAAGTCTCAGGTTCGGTGGTGTGTCCAGAGGTGAGCTGCAGGTCTGTTGCCGAAACTGATGCTCCATGAACTGTGGCGGCGATTCCGTCGCGGACACCGTCTCAGTTGACTGCCCTTGAAGTACTCTCTCTAGCAAGGTCACATGCTCCTCTCCTAAGCGGATGAGCCACTGTTGCCATTTCAACGTAGCCTCTTTCTGATCGACTGAGGCCTGGAGAAACTCGTACTGTGGGCGCAATCTTTCATTTTCCAGCGTAAGAAGATGGCTCCTCTCTTGTAAGAAATGGAGTAGCTGCTCAACGGTCATTGCGTGCGGTGGCGCAACGCGCGGTGGCGAAGGAACGCTAGGGAGCGAGCTGCTTCCCATTGGATCGCTGGCTGGCGGACGAGAAAGATAGAAGCGGAAAAAAAACTAACAGAGTCAGTTCGGTTCAAGGCACTGACGTTGAAGGTCAAGAGACGGTACAAATATTCATCCCCGCGCGCAATGAATGTCATATGTAGTCGACTTCTACCCAGGAGTCCATTTACGTTCTCGGCTTCTCTGTCGCATGTGAACGGCTGCTTTCTTCTGTTGTGTACGAACTTGAATTGTTGGACTCTCCGAAATGCTAGCTGCTCTTGAGGGTAGTGGCAAGATTGACTTGACTCGGAGATGTACTGTAAGCGATAGCCCTTTCTCACTCATTCTACGAAACTTGAGGGCGTGACAATAGCAGCACAATAGCAGCGGATATAATCTTTTAGTGTCAATTCGGAACTGGACGGTCTTTTGAGGCTCCCTCTCCATTGTAGCTCCAAACCTGCCCTTGCCTCTA
>JACTAS010000273.1:0-15253 GCA_014884825.1 Fusarium sp. 190-020-2 | reverse complement strand
TCTAGCTTCATTTGAGGACTGTGGCATATTTGTTGGTTGAGATATAGCTGATTGAATTATAATGTTGTAAGGTGAGGGATTTTTGGCTCACTTGCTTGTCTGGCTCACTCGCTTATCATACACGTTATATGCTTGTGTCTGAATTGATTGATCTGTTAGAATACCGTATTTGATCTGAACTGATTGAATTGATTGATATATTTGATTGTTAATCTGATCTGACGGCAGCCCTGGTCTACTCTCTCAATCTTCCAAACCCAGAGACACTTCCACTGCGACCAAACGGCTCGCCGCCTCGCCCACACCTTACGGTACACAACTGCTCGGCCTATAAACATTGTGGTCTTCGGGCGTGCTGCGCGGGACCGTCAGTATGAATAGTAAATGGTCATATAAGATCCCCTTTGCGGTTCAATGGATATGGCCAATCCCGATCCTCATTGCTGCGTTGCTTGCCCCGGAGTCTCCCTGGTGGTACATCCGCAAAGGCCGAGTAGAGGAAGCTAAACGGTCGGTGGAGCGTCTGCAATCGAAAGGTACAACCGTCAACGCTGACGAGACCGTGGCCATGATGATCCACACTGACCAGGTTGAGAGGAAGATCAGCGAGGGCACTGGGTACCTGGACTGCTTCCGGGGATGAGTTAATCTCCGTAGGACTGAGATTGCATGCCTGACCTGGATCTGCCAGACCATCTGTGGTTCCTCCTTCATGGGCAATTCGACATATTCTACAAGCAGGCCGGTCTTGCAGATTCTTCCGCTTTCGACCTGACGATCGCCCAATTCGCCCTGGGTTTATTGGTACGGTGCTGTCCTGGCCGTTGATGGCCCGGGTACGTCGCCGCAAGATCTACGTATGGGGCCTCTTCCTCCTTACTGTGATCCTCTTCGTCACCGGATGCCTAGGCATTCCTCCAAAGGCAGCTAGTCGCTCCTGGGGAATCGGATCACTGCTTCTTGTTTACACTTTCACTTATGACATCACAGTCGGCCCCGTCTGTTACTCCCTCTTCGCTGAGCTGCCGTCGTCGAGACTTCGCCAAAGAACGATTGTGTTAGCGCGAAATGCCTACAACATCGTTGGGGTTGCATACACTAATAACATCGGCTTATATTCGCTGAACCCAACGGCATGGAACTGGGGAGCTAAATTGGCATTCTTCTGGGCCGGTAACTGCGCTTTGTGTTTTGTGTGGGCTTATTTCCGACTCCCAGAGCCCAAGGACCGCTCTTATGCAGAGCTGGACATGCTATTCGATCAGGGCGTCTCCGCGAGGAAGTTTGCAACGACCTATGTCAATCCTTGTGAAACCGAACGGCGATCCGGCCAAGATTCTGATTCTAAGGGGAAGGTTATGAGCCATGTTGAGTGATTAGTTGATGTGTATATGTACCCGGCACATGGAATGTCGCGGTTCCAAGATTTTTGTCAGGCCATCTATTGACCCTGTCTATGGAGATTCAGACTGGATGGAGAAGATCGTTCGGACGTTCTGGACAGTTTGGGGTTTAACACATGCGGATGATATGATAGTTTCCATTTACGAGTTTGAAATTTAGTTACTATTTGATTCTTATAACATGTCCTCTAAAAAAGAAAACAAGATACAGCACGTATATCGCATCGATTATCCAAATAGGGAGGAATCCCTTAGACCCCTGCGAATAAAAACATGATTTATCAATTTCTATTTTATTTTATTTTATTTTATTTCTAGCTGATTAATAAGCTAGTAAAACTTTCTTAGTTAATTAATTTGTACCTAAAACTAATAAGAAATAATTACTAACATATATACCTAATAAATACGAAATAAAACAAGAGCTAAATACCTTACTATTATTTAAAGCCAGGCTATTATAGCTCGCAATCATAGGGGCAGCCTATTACATACTAAGTGTAATTTTACAAAAGTTATCTAAAAGAGACTGATAGCCTAATTAGTCCAATAAGATCCTATTATCTGCTTATTCTATTAATTAATCCTCAATCCTTTCCCGTCTCTGCCGGAAAACCTTCCAAGATTGTATAGAGCGTCGAAACTGCTCATTATAGCCATAAGTGATTGCATGTACCAGCCCAATGTATTGTGTAGAAGCCAGTAAGGCGACGAGCCATGGCGGTGATTTGCCTTTAATTTCAATGAATCGGTTGACCACTCCGGGAGTCCAAAGGATAAGGTATCCTAGTGGATAGCCGTTCAGCAACATCATTCTCCGTAGGTTCGGCGACGCTCTGTTCCACGCCGGTTGTCTTATGGCAGCAGCCGAGGCATTGGAAGAATCAGGCTCCGGGTTGCTGTAACAGTGAGCTTGGTTGTTCATGGGTGCTGTAGACGATGAACTGGCTGCATCATTCACGGTTCCGAGTTCATAAGCAACGGTAAGTGACGAGACTTTCATGATGGGCGGCCAAGCTGGAGTAGTGGCGTGCTGATTGCGCAAGGCTGTGTCTGTCGTGGTTATATTTGTTCCGTCGGAGGAAGCCCCTGAGACCCCGAAACGTCCAAACGTCCGTTTGAGCTGGAAATACACCGTAGTATAAATGCCCATGACCAAGAAGAATATGCAGAGGCGCCATCCAAAGGACAAGCTCCAGCGTAGGATAGGATACTTCGCTTGAATCCAGCACCAGTTGCCGCCCACCGGGCCATATGCTTGTAGTCCTAGGGCGGTGAAGCCTTGCAAAACAGTGAGTGTCAACTGCAGTCCATGTTAGAAAAATCACATACTGGTAATGATCCCTGGTATCCATGCACAAAGGCATATTAACATAACACTCCGCAATGACGAATTCTGTAGTAGATAGGCCTTTTGCACGGTGAGTAGAACCGTTATTGATATAAATAGTATGTTAAAGTCAATCGTCTGCACTGTGAGTTGGCCCACCCACGCATTCGCGGTACATTGCCCTTTGGTTAGAACTTGGTCAAGTGGGCCATACTTAAGTGCCAGACTGCCTGATATAGTATTATTTATCATATCTGCCAAGTCTTGAGCGGGTTGTTAGAAGCCCATAAATGGTTAACCTTTCGATGGTGCCCGTACCGCATAATAGGAGGTTGATAATAAGGGCGTGGCGAACGTGTCGACGTGTAGGAGGAGATATCGCATGCAGGCTCAGCACTACTACCATGGCTATGGTTGACAACACAGATCCTACCAAGGTAGGCACTGTAATAGCCAGGTCGACGTGCGATGATGACATCCTGGGTGCCGGGTGATGGATCAACAGCAGACGGGGTAGGCTTAATCCTACACAGCTTATAAAGAGGCATCCAAACGTGGAGATTTCGCATAGACTAGCGGTGGTTTGAAAGTTTGCGACACTTATGAGTTGTAGGTTAACTTATTATACGGCTGTAACTTGCGCTAAACCAGAGACATCTATCTCTCTTTAAACTAACCTTCCTTATCTACAGGGTTATATACGAGTCAGTAGCAGCATACCGTCCCCTACCGCCCTGAAGATGCGGCCGCAACTTACGCTAGTGTGTGCCGATCGTCCCGCTAAGTACATGATACTGTAGCCAATTCAAGGGCCTATTATTAGATGCTACCAGCAGCAACATAGCCATACATAAGATCACGCAGATCCTTCGCAACACATTTCAATACTCTATTACAGTCCCTCTCGCAGAAAGGCTGCCACAGGGAACCATCCTTCCAGTCGCTTGGCGGACTGGGCAATCCACGCATTGCCAGGGAGGGCAATTAAAGAATCGTCCAACATACAAGATAAGCGAGTGGTACGTTGCCGCAAAAATGTGATATTCTCTGTCGTTGCTAAGGATCTGGGCATTTTAGCGCAACAAAGAGCCCTGTAAGCCTAGCTTCCTACTTTCCAAGATGCGTCTCGAGTTGATCATTAGAGTTATCTCAGCCTCGTGAATACCGATGTGTTTCTGCAACCCCTTTCGTCCCTGCCAGAGATAATCGTCCTTTGAAAATATGTACTTCGATGAATTTACTTCTATTCACCTTTCTACTACAAATGGGAACCTGGGTAGGGCTCAACCCAGTAGGTGGGCTATCGTGACAATCTCTGGAAACATGTCAAGTTCCCAGTTAATAACTCACTAATTAAAGACAGCCTTTCTTTGTCTTGGAAAAAATCATCTCTGAGGCTGAAATCTCATGGCATTACGACGCTGAAACCTGCTTCGACAGCCCTGAATTGACCCCCCCCCCCCCCCCCCCCCCCATAGATACCAGAATGGTAGAAGCGGCATACCCTTCCCGGGGCCCCTGAGTGACACCTCCCAGAGTAGGGTTGCAGCTTATCAACTACCTCGGGGTTAATCCTTGTAGATAGTAGGGGTTAAGGGTTGTGAAACAAACTAGCTGATAACTAGAGGGAATAAGCTTTAGGCTAGTGATTACAGGTGATCAAAACACGGCATCTTTTCGGACGAGATAAGCTTTTGGAACCGCCGCCACGCAATCAGCCACTTAGCCCGACGGGAGTTTGAGAGGGAGTTTACTGAGTCGCAAATATCGCAAACACGTTTAATTGGTGCGCATTATAGTCACTGCAAGAACTACTTACATGTCGGAGACCGACGTTGGTGCCGCATCTTGCAGTTGATAACTTTACTACTGTGCTGTCCATGAGCCTTGGTGCTCGCAAGAAATGCCACCAGCCTCTTGTTCATTGGCTAGGTAGGAAGGCTGTAAACCCTACTCAAGAATTATCAGCAGAAACGCATTGCGTTTCCTGTTTTTGACCAATCACCGTCTAGTATCTTCGCTCCATATTTTCCCCAATAGAAACGCACTGCGTTTCTCGTACGGCACTAATGAAATTAGAAAACCTAAATCTCTCCAGTAGGCAAATGCGACTTAGGTCTTCAAGGCCGCCACCAATTTTTTGGTTAAACTTAGTTATACAGTATTATCCCTTTGAGTGCCACAGCCCTTAGGCGGGGTCACGACGTATAGAGCCAATCAAGATAAATGGAATTAACGGTACTTTTCCATACATACTAATTTGCATGATGGTAAAAGTCCTAGCAGTTTTGATTGTTACAAAGAGCTACCTTATAGACTTAGCAAATATCTTATGAACTTCCGGTACTCTGTACGTACTTACCTTATGACTAAGCTAAATGGGGCGAGTGACCTTCCTAAGGGCTGTGGCACTCAAAGGGATATAGTTCTCTGGTCTAAAGAGCATAAAAAATGAAGTTTTATCCTTTTAGAGTTAATATTGCTGTCGCGGCATGTTATGGTATATTGCGATAGAATGACTCTCGATCAAGCGTTACATTTCCTATTATAGAGTAGCGCACTGCATCAGCCAAGCGTTACATTTCCTAACATGGCTAGTGCTCCCAGCTCCGCAAAGTTCTGCTATCTTTCACAATGTTTTGTCAGGTGCTGGGTCTTTATGAGTGACCCGATCCCCTCGCGCTATCGCAAAACAAAGTACTTTGATCATCTAAGCGGTCAGTTTCTGTAAATAAGTAATATCGATCACTGGACATCACTTACTTTCACTTATCGTGACCGCAATAAAATCATTCTGTGGGAGTTCTGTGGTACGAGAAGTGATGAAGGTTCGATTTGTAGGCACAAAAAAAATAGGATAGCGCTACGGTACGTCGGCGCCTTCTACAAGCAATTCGTACACAAAACTGCCGAAATCGCCAGAAAGCAAGAAAGGATATTACCAAGGGAAACCACCAGGACGAACTACTGGCAAACGCAGTTGGTTCAGCGGCAGACAGTGGGCTATCGGAACTTGAGAACATTTCATTACCCGACACAAGCTGTTGGGGTTTGATAGTCTGCTGTCGCTTTGTCCTTGGCTATTGCATATTTGCGTGGTCGTCCACGCTTTGTTGGTCTTTGCATATTTAAATCTAATATATAATAGTACGAGGTATAAATAGCAGGATATGAATTGGGGATGATTCTTAGGTACGTAGGCGGTGCAAATAACAGGGTGTGAATTAAGTGGGTATTGTACAAAAACAATCATGTTAACTCGATGGAGCAGATATATCAAAAGCCCCGGTGTCTCTTGCTAGAGCTTTCATTATTTTGATTAGGTATCAAAAGATGCATTGCCTCTTTTGCCGTAAGCCTTGATTGGAGTTGTTTCGATGCCTTAGCATACGGATGTCGAATCATGCCAAGAACCGTTTCCCTCAAGCCTAAAAAGACATTGTCAGTTGTCACGCAGACCGAAAGTTATGCAGAAGTTGGTACATACCCTCGTTGTGAATATTGTCCAAAGCTTCAACAGCTTCTCGATACATATCCTCAAATTCTCTCTGCAACTGACCGTCAAGGTCGGGTCTCCAAGGATTCTTTCCTTGTCTCCAAGGATGACGACCTCGAATCATCTCAATAGCCATGACGCCAATGCTCCAAATATCAGCCAACTCATCATATCCCTTCATTTCTCTCTCAGGAGCCAACCATCCAATAGTACCACCCGTTCCAGGTCGAGCAGGAAGATATCTGCCCGGAAGAGGGCTTTCTTGAGCGTCATCGAGATCGAGTAACACGATAGATTTACACTCGGAGTTCCACGTTCGAATCCCAATGTTGACGGGCTTAAGATCGCCGTGGATCCAGCTGTTTCGGTGTAAGAAGTTTGTAGCGCCGAGAATGTCTGCTAGAACGGTCGTAACGATAGATATCCTACTTGGTAAGCTTGCGTTGAAGTAATATTGTTGGTGCTGGTCTCACCTCTCGTCACCTTGTCGAAATAGCCCTGCGGCAAGGATGGTGGAGAGTGTTCCCTGAGCAGCTGGTTCTTGAACAAACCACACATCGGCTATCTTGTTTGTTGACCTCACATCATCCGTGATTACTTCAATAAGTCGTAATAGCCGAGTTTCGTTCTTCCTCTGACTTAGAGCAGAGAGTAATTGTAGCTTTGCTTGAACCTTTCGTATACGTTCTCTATCTTTACCAACTTGCACACGCTTCAAAGCAACATATTTGCCTTTGGTATCGGAAGCAATGCTGACCATTCCGGACCCTCCTTTGCCAACAGTTCCTGCGCTGACGGTCCATTGACCGATGGTAATGGGACTGTTTTCGGATGGTGTTGGTGTAAGTTCCAGCGCTGCAAGACTTGTCTGGATGTTGAGATGTTTGTTCAGGTATTGTTGGATTCGATTGGCATAATCATCAGTATAAGACCCTCGAGCATACTGAACATGGTAGCAAAGAGAGCCAAATGAAATTTTAGCAGGTGATTGGTTCAAAACCCTCTTACTAGAGATCTTTTCTCCGTTGACTTTGGTAGTTGACCTATCAGTTATTGCTTGTACATATACAAAGCTTGTTTCGTGAATTTGAAAGATAGCCTGGTTGCGTCGAACGTTGTACATCTTGCTGTTGTTGGAGCGCAAACAGAGGACAATGTCGTTCATATGGGGGCTATCTCTCAGAGCTCCAACAACCCAACCTCTGGATGGATTTCTAGGCGGTTCGTTGAGTGATAAGAAATAGTGGCCTTTCCAAAGTTCCAGGTGTTGTTGATTATTATTTTCTAACTTGGTAGAGCGGAATGACGATGTCGGATTTTGTGGCGATGAAATGGGTGATGAAGATGAAAGACTTTCCGATACTCCTCTTTCAGCCAATCGGGCGACTTCAGGGTCTTCATGCTGTTTTGAAGAGATCCACATGTATTTGCGAGTGTGCTGTTGGGCAGCGTGGATTTGGCGATCCTCGGTTTGCTTTTGCAGCCATTCAGCAACCTCAAAGAATGCAAGCCGTGCCTCGACGTTTTCTGGTGTTAAAATAATAGTAGCACCTTCGGCTGAGGAGCCCGGTAAAGTTGGATCCTCAACTGTCTCTTGACTACTTGGAACATCCGGCATATCTTTGGATTCAAGTTGTTTATTCTGATATTTATAAAAACTGAACTGTTGAGTCAGGATTAAACCGAAGTTTTAGGTAACGTATATGATAAGTGAGTGTGACATGCAAGTGAGTGTGACACTTTTCTTATACCCTTAAGTTAGAAATTACTATAAAAACACAACAAATTAATTAATCAATTAAAACTACTCACTATACTTTTCCCCAGATGTCTCAATTACCAGCTGACATGTTCTTGCATTATGCCCGGGCTTGCCGCATACACTACATCGCCGAACGCCCGGCCCGACCGACCTTCCTCGACTATCACTTCTCGACGATTCCCCAACTACCTGCGCATCTACATCCATCTGATCAATTGCTTCCCTTGCTTGATCTACTGTCATGACCCCTCCTTTCTGTAGTCTAGTCCTTTTTGCCCTACGGCGCCGGCTTAGTATCTCATTTGCCTCTCGAAGGTCTCTAACCTCAGCCGTTAATAAGGCAACCCTATGCATAACAGCCTTTGTTCCTTTTGTAAGACACTGAAGAGCCTCTAAAATTGACTCTGGGGAGCTACTCTGATGCCTTCTGATTCGTCTTTCGAGGTATTCAGACTGAGATCTAGCCTCAAGTACGGTCTTTGGGGTCCTTGAAGCCCAAGGGGTTGACGGTTCAGCTGCCTCCTCAACCGGCGTTGGCGTCCGTAGCTGCACATCAAGCTTCGAGATCACATTTTCCGGGTCGAGAGGAACAAGCCCAGCTCCTTTGAATGCCCCCCTGATATTTCTTTTTGTCATGGTGGCCTCGTGTGCAGCGTGGAAGGCCGGAAAGAACTCGGTCTTCGAAACGTGGGTAATAGAGCATCTGATCAGATGCTCTATTTCTTGACCATAAGCCTTTTTCAGCACTGCAAAGCACCCAACATCAAGAGGCTGGAGTAGATGAGAGGAATGAGGTGGCATACAAAGCCGGATAATCTTCTTCTCCTCACAATATCTCTCAAATTCAATAGAGTGGTGACTTTCGTGGCCATCAAGGATCAGAAGACGATAGCGACTGTTTGATCGCTTGGCTGTACACCGGTCAAAGTGCTTTAGCCACTCTAGACCGGTCTCGTTATCGGTCCAGCCATTTTGGGTCGTTGCAATCGCCCAATCGCCCGGGAGGTTGCTTTCTCGGTACCAACTAGCGAGGTGATATTGGCCCGCACTAATGATGAACGGCGCAATCGATTGGCCTTCCGCATTAATCGCCTGGATCACAGTAATCCATTCCCGGTTTCCAGGCTGCACTGATTTTGGTCTTCCTTGCCTTTCTGAACCAGTGATGACCATTCCGGCCATAATGATGCCCATCATAAAGCCAGTCTCATCAAAGTTCCAGATATCATCTGATCGGATGCCATACTTCGCAATTGTATTCGCCACAAGCCGAAACCAATTGCGGATAACGGTTGGATCTTCGCATTTAGCTCTCTGGTAGTCGTATTTACGAAAAAAACGCGTCTTAAGCTCTGGTTGTCGCTTTACAAAGTTATGAGCCCAGCGCTTGCCGACAGGTGACGCATCGCGGTCAGCAAGCAGAGAATTAGCCATTTCTTCCACAAAACGTAATCGCGAGGGAAATCCTCGCGAATCTAGGTCAAGAATGAATTGGACTATTATCTGCTCTTCCAGATCAGATAGTTTCCGTGACTTTGGAATCCAATCGCGTCGTGATTGAATGCCTTGCTGGCGGCGACGTAGGCGGCGCTCATCAATCTCATACATCTTTGCAGCCCGTCGGACACTTAGTTTTGGGTTTTTCTGAAGGGCCTGAAGAGCAAGAAGGGTTTTAGCTTCGATTGAAGGTTGTGGCATGATAAATGGTTGAAAACTAATTGATCAGGTAAAATGTATGATGTAAGAGGGAAAAGTGCGGCGCATACTTGTCTGCGGCGCATGCTTATCAAACACGTTAACGTACACGATAAGCGTGCGAGACAGATAAGTGCGCGAGACAAAAATCTTAACCTTCATCAGATAAATCACAATAAAAATACAACAGATTATCTAATTAATTAAAATCAATTACTATATTAATTCTCAATAGCCTGAATACCCTCTTGACAGGTTCTTGCATTATGCCCGGCCTTATTGCATTTGCTACAACGCCGACCACCTGGTCGCTCTGACCTTCCTCGACCACCACTTCTCGACGATTCGCCTACTATCTGCATATCCACATCTGACTGATTAATTATCTCTTGGGCTTCCCCTATAGCCATATTCCCTCTTCTCTGTAGGCGTGTTCTTTTTGCCCTACGCCGCCGGCTAAGCATCTCATTTGCCTGACGAAGGTCCCGGTTCTCAGCCTCTAATAAGGCTATCTTGTGTAGAAGAATGCTCTGTCCTTTCTCAAAATACTTCACAGCTTCAATTATTGACTCAGGGGAGCTGCTCTTGTGGTTTCTGATCCTTCCTTGCAGATACTTAGAGTGAGATTGGGTCTCTAGTATTGTCTTTGGGGTCCTTGAAGTCCAAGGGGTTGTAAGTTCAGTGACCTCCTGGGGAGGCGTTGGGGTCCGTAGTTGCACATCAAGCTTCGAGATAACATGTTCTGGGTTAAAGGGAGCAAGCCCGGCTCCTCTAAAACCTCCCTTAATATTTTTCTCAGTTATAGTAACTTGGAACGCGGCATAAAAGGCCAGGAAGAAGTCAGTCTTCTGGATATGGGTTATCCTCCTTTTGATCAGTTGGTCTATTTCTCGACCATATGCCTTTTTCAGCGGCCCAAAGCACCCGACGTCAAGGGGCTGAAGTAGGTGTGATGAATGAGGCGGCATACAGAGTGTAATAATATTGTGTTCCTCACAATATATCTGGAAATCGGCTGACTGGTGACTTTCATGACCATCGAGGATCAAAAGACGATAGGCACCAACTGATGGGTCAGTTATAGCCCGATCAAAGTGCTTTAGCCAGTCGAGGCCCGTCTCGTTATCTGTCCAGCCATTTTCGGTTGTGGCAATAACCCAGGTGGCAGGGAGGTTGCTTTCTTTATACCAGTTCTGAAGGTGAAATTCGCCTGCAACCACGATGAATGGATCAATCGCCTGGCCTTCTGCATTAATCGCTTGAATCACCGTAGCCCATTCCCGATTTCCAGGCTGGACTGATTTTGGGTTTCCAGGCCTCTCTGAGCTGGTAATAACTATACCAGGCTCAATCTTGCCCATCATAAAGCCGACCTCATCAAAGTTCCAGATATCATCTGCATGGATGCCGTATTTTGCAATTATGTTCTCTACGAGCCTAAACCAATTGCGAATAGTAGTCGGATCTTCGCATTGGGCCCTGCGATAGTCATATCTCCTCTGAAAACGCGTCTTGAGCTGTGGTTGCCGCTTAATAAAATTGATAGCCCAGCGCTTGCCAACTGGTGATGCGTCGCGGTCAGCAAGCAGTCGATTCGCCATTTCTTCAATATCACGATGCCGGGGAGGGAATCCTCGTGAATCTAGGTCAAGGATATACTGGACTATAACCTGTTCCTCTAGATCACTTAGTTTCCGAGAGCTCGGGATATAATCCTCACGAGCCTGCCTGCCCTGAGATCTGAAGTGGAGGGTCTGGAAGTGGACGTCATAAAGCTTTGCAGCTCGTCGCAGACTTAATTTTGGGTCAGCCTCATAGGCCTGAAGTGCAAGAATAATACGAGCCTCAGCAGTAGATTGCAACATGTTATTTGGTTGAGAATCAATTGATCAGATAGTGTTAATGTAAGGTGAGGGATTTTTGTCTCGCTCGCTTGTCTGTCTCGCTCGCTTATCGCGTACGTTAACGTACATGATAAGCGAACCGATCAGACAAGCGAGCCGATCAAAAATCTCAACCTTAAATGAAAGAATCACAATAAAAACGCAACAGACTATCTAATCAATTAAAATTAATTACTTTGCTCCTCCCTAGAGGCCTCAATACCTTCCTGAAAGGTCCTTGCATTATGTCCAGTCTTGCTGCATCTTCTACAGCGCCTTTCCCTCGGTCGTACCGAACTTCTTTGACCACCACTTTTCGATAATTCAGCAACTACTTGCGCATTAACATCCATCTGATCAATTAGATCCCTGCCTTCATCTATAGCCATCTTCCCTCTGCTCTGTAGGCGAGACCTTTTTTCCCTACGCCGCCGGCTGAGTATTTCATTCGCCTGTCGAAGGTCTTGGACCTCAGCTCTCAACAAGACATTCTCATGCATTATTGCTTTTGTTCCATTTGCAAGAGACTTCAAAGCTCCTAGTATTGACTCTGGGGAGCTACTTTTATGCCTTCTGATTTGTTTATCGAGGTATTCAGATTGAGATTGGGCCTCAAGTATGGTCTTTGGCGTCTTTGACACCCAAGGGGTCGTAGGGCTAGCTACCTCCTCGACCGGCGTTGGAGTCCGTAGCTGTATATCAAGCTTTGAAATCACACTTTCTGGGTGATAAGGAACAAGCCCGGCTCCTCTGAAGGCTGAGTTGATATTCTTTTCTGTCATAGTGGCCTGATAAGCAGCATAAAAGGCCGGAAAGAACTCGGTCTTAGAAATATGGGTTATAGACCTTCTGATCAGATGCTCTATTTCTCGACTATAGGCCTTCTTCAGTGGCCCAAAGCACCCAATATCAAGAGGCTGGAGTAGGTGGGAAGAATGAGGTGGCATACAGAGCGTGATGATATTATTCTCCTCACAATATACCTCAAAGTCGGCCGAGTGGTGACTTTCGTGACCATCGAGGATCAGAAGACGATAGGGACCAGTTGATCGGTTAGTTGTGCATCGGTCAAAATGTTTTAGCCACTCGAGACCCGTCTCGTTATCCGTCCAGCCATTTTGGGTGGTGGCGATAGCCCAATCGCCCGGGAGGTTGCTTTCCTGGTACCAATTGGCAAGGTGATATTGGCCCGCAACCACAATAAATGGAAGGATTGCCTGGCCTCCCGCATTGATCGCCTGAATGACTGTAACCTATTCCCGATTTCCAGGCTGGACTGATTTTGGCTTTCCACGCCTCTCTGCGCCTGTAATAACTACACCGCTTGAGATCATACCCATCATAAAGCCGGTCTCGTCAAAATTCCAAGTATCGTCTGGTCGGATACCATATTTCGCGATTATGTTCTGTATGAGCCTGAACCAGTTGCGGAGAACAGTCGGATCTTCGCATCTAGCTCTCTGATAGTCATACCTCTGCTGAAAACGCGTCGTAAGATCTGGTTGTCGCTTAACGAAGTTCATAGCCCAACGCTTGCCAACTGGTGACGCGTTGCGGTCAGCAAGCAGGGAATTCGCCATTTCTTCAACAAAACGTAATCGAGGGGGAAATCCTCTCGAATCTAGGTCGAGAATATACTGAACCATAATCTGTTCCTCTAGATTGGATAGTTTTCGCGAGTTAGGGATAGTATCAGCTTGACACTGAATGCCATTATGCCGCGCATGGAGGGTATTATAATTGACTTCATAGACCTTTGCAGCGCGTCGGAGACTCAATTTAGGATCATTCTGATAGGCATGAAGTGCAAGATGGATTTGAGACTCTTTATTAGATTGCGGCATACCTGGTTGTTGAGAATTCATTAATTAAACAGAGATGATGTAGGTTGAGGGATTTTTGATCGGCTCGCTTGTCTGATCGGTTCGCTTATCATGTACGTTAACAGTCTATGTATTTATATAAATATCGGGTCGAATACGTCATGCTGTTACTTTGATGATGACTCTCCCAGCCGTTAAGTCCGATACTGTTTAGGTAAAGATCTCCAGCATGAAACATCAAACAGATAAAATTGGATAAAATTGGATAAAATTGGAACTCACATGTGAATATATCAGGCCCACGTTAAGCAAAAATGTCAGTAAAAAGACCCATGACAATAACCCTTCTGTGCCATCTTCCAGATCACTCCCTCAGAACAGACGAGATGGAGGCCCGTCATCATACAGCTCAAGACCCTTCTTCATCCTCTCCCGCCTCTCAAGGACCCAATTCATCCATCTGGTTTCCTTTGTCGCATTACGCTCCTGAAAACTGTTATTATATGACCACTTCGCAACGTCACAATTTTTCAATCTCGCATCCATGTCAAATGTTTTGTACTCCTCGCCATTGACCCGAAAAACAATGCCTTCGGTGTTGTGTTCTTGTAATGGTAAGCAATACTCAATGGTATAACGACTTGTCCACAGAACCATATCAAGATTACTGGTCATGTAGTCGGCAAATCTCTCCTCTGTTGGCTCGTTTCCATCCTGGCCGCAACGGATTGCGCTAAGGCGCATTCGAACGCCGGTACGATCATCGCCACCATCGAGCCTGGTATGATTTGCCCCATCAGTTGGGGCTACAACATTGACGTCGATCTTTTTGATGATGTAGCAGCAATCGCCAATATGTTTGGAGCCGACATCACCAGGGCCTTCGTCAATCAGGTTCATGAGAAGTGCATAAAACGCCCAAACGGCGCGCTCTGGTCCTCCATCGCTACCTCGGAAACTCAGACTACGCTTGAAACGATCATCAATATCCTCGGTAGGCTAAAATATGCGCATTGTCGCTGTGACTTTATCAATGTATCGTGATGTCGGGACTTTTGGTATATCCCATGTAGTCCAGAGGCCGTAGGTCTTCACAAATATGATGTCGACGTGATAGGTATTCGGCAAGCGTTTGAGAACATCTTGGACTTCAGTGTTGAATTGCTTGCAGGTGAGTAGTAAGCTCAGGGCTTTGTTTTTGGGCGGCAGCGTCTAAATTCCTCTATATCCCTTGTACCCTGCCCTGCTAAATCGGCCATGTTGGCTCTTTGAGGGATTGGCTGGTGCGACTGGCGCTGTGATGACATGCTCGAAGATATCCTGCCGAATCTCGACCGGAATGGTATGGAGCGCCATGGATATGGATTTGGCGATGCAGGGTTAGATTTAAAAACGCTTGTTGATAGTTGTGTGTTGAAATATGAAATCATCTGGAGGTTGTGTAGGCAGCACCCCCGCTTGTCCGTCCGTGTCCGTGTCAGCCTCATGATGCCGGCTCCCGGTTTTTAGGCGGGGAGGGGACTTATATAATCACTGATTGGTAATGTCAAACAGTAGCAGAATACTTTTTTCCGCCATTGGGCATACTCATTGTCGTTTTATGCGTAGACGAAGCTCTTTGGCTGTATCGAAACTAAGGACTAAACTTTTCTTCTCCTGGGACAATCCATTAAGCAGTCAAAGTTAACTCAATTGTTAGATGCCTTGCTACTAAAAAGCACAACCAAATTACATAAGCACATGTTCTCCATATCCATATGCAGAATCTTCATACATCATAGGTTCTCCATAACCCCATCCTCCAAACCTCCCCCAATAGCTCTCGTAAAAAAGCGCAGCAGCTGTGAGCCCAGCCGAAAAT
>JACTAS010000272.1:0-15296 GCA_014884825.1 Fusarium sp. 190-020-2 | reverse complement strand
TAATATATATAGGAGTTAATTACTAACTTATAATAGCTTTTAGATTATAGGCAAATAAATAAATAAAATAAATAAATTAAGTATTAAAATAATACCTTTAGTATTGTATTAATTATAAATAAGATAACTAGGTTATAAAACTACTAAGTGCCTAGCTAGCTTATAATACTACCTATAATAGAAATATAAAACTTATACTATTTAATATAAATATTAGATTTATACCTAATATATATTATAATACCTAAGAACCTAAAAATATAAACCTAATAGTAATTATTATAAGTAATAAGCTAAAAGAAGTATATAATAAACTTAAAATTAAGTTAGAATTTATTAGAAAAAGGATATAAAGATATTATAACCGTAAAAGGTTAAAAAGACTAACCTTTAAGGAAGGAGATATAATCTACCTATTTATTAAAAATATTAAAATAAGTTAACTAAGTTATAAATTACATTATAAGTACTTAGGATTCATTAAGATTAAATAAAAGATAAGAGAAGATTAATATAAACTAGATTTACCTTTAAATATTAAATATTATCTAATTTATTATATTTTAATATTAAAATTAGCTGTTAATATAATATATATTAAAACTAGTAATAAACTATAATAAATTATAAGATTAGAAGTCTATAAAGTAAAGGTAATTAGGGATATAAATAAGATTAATAGATAAAAAATATATTTAAGTAAATAAAAAAACTACCTAGAAAGTAAAAATATATAAGAATTAATAAAATACCTTATTAATACATAGTAACTCCTAAAGACCTTTTATTAGCCTTAAATAAAAAGGACGGATTAAGGAAATTATTACCTAAACCTAAAGTAGATTAATTAAGATTATTAGAAATATAATCTACTTAAAGGTTATAAAGTAATATATCCTTATATATATCTAAACTAGATAAGATTATATCCTACTAATTTACTTCCTAAAGACTATAATAAGTATCCTTAAAATATTTTTCCTTTATATAATTATAAATTTTATAAATCCTTAATAAACAACTAATAGCTAAAGCTAAATAAGATTATAATATTATTATTTCCTTATAGAGCTTAAGAAAATTATTACTTATTTATTTTTATTATTTTCTATTCTTTTTTCTCATTTTATTAAATTTATAATTACTATAATTAATAATAAAAAACTAGTAAAAATAGTTCATAATAACCTATAGGAAGATATAATATAGGTATTATTATAAGACTTTTTAGCCTAAATATACTTATTATAATAAGTAAAATTAGCAAATATTAGATACTTCTTACCTGCCTAAAAATAATAAGTATAAGGCATATTAGCTTCTATATTAGTAAACTTAATAAATAGTATAAGTATTTAGATTTTATAATTCTTATAAGATAATTATTTTAATATATAATTAGATATTATAAGATATAATATTAAAAGGTTTAAGTTGAATCTTATTAGAAGGAGACTAATATTAGTTAAAATAATAGGCCTTAAGGATAAGACTATTAGAGGGAAGAGATTATATTATACTCCTAGTAGATATAATATATATACCCTATAATGACTTTATTTTAGTAATTAACTAAAATAAAGACTAATAGGTATAGGAATAATAGCGCTTTAGGACTATCTTATTCTAGGACTAATAATGACCTTATATTACTCCTATATAACTACTATTAGTATTAAAAATATAGTTATTAGCACTTTTATAGACTTAGCTTATTAGCTATTAATTAAAGTATTTTTATATTAATAAGCCTAATATATATTACTTAATTATTAAGAGATATACTACTTTGCACTACTTAGTATTATGCCTTATGTAATCTGTAAATATAAACCTAGTATGGACTAGTTTACCTATTTAGAAACCTAACTATTATAATTAGGCTATTAATTTTATTAAATAGTAATTATAGGTAAAGATATATTTTTAAAGGAAATATAATTATTAGAGGGCTTAATATAAAGGATTAATTATTATTTATATTTAGTTTAGGCTTATATAAAATGTAATTATAAAATACAATATTTAATTAGATAATATTTAAAACTTTAATAAGATTAGCTTCATAATAAATATAATTTTAAGCAATATAATTATTATTAGCTTAAAAAGGTATAAAAACCTAAAATTAATTTAACCTAGAAATAAGAATTAAGTTATTTTTTTTTTTTTTTAAGTTTATAAATCAGCCTTAAAAGTATTATATAGGTAGTATAATAAACTTATTTTATAAAGAAATTAAGTTTAACCTAAAAGATTATATAAGAACTTTTCTAACCTATCTTAGATATAAAGAACTATCCTAGGTATTTTATAAGTATTATTAATATAAAATAAATAAATAAAATAAAGAAGATAATAATTATTTCCTAATTATAATCCTTAATACATTTAATAATAACCTTTATTTAAAAGAAAAAGAAAAAAGGTATTTATCTTATTTAAAATATAAAAACCTTAAAGTAATAAAGCTATAATTTAATGTATTATACTATTAATAGATTTATAAGATAAAAAAAACTTTATAAAGAAATCTAATATTTTAAAGAAATAATTACAAAAGTAAATAAAGAAAATGAAAGCAAAATACTAATAGGTAATAAGGGAATATAAATATATATTAACCTACTTAATTTAAGTTATACCTAAAATAAAGACGAAACTAATCATAAACTATTAGAACTTAAAATATATAAATTATATATTAACTTATAATATTTCTATAATTATAAGGGTTATAAGGAATAAGAAGAGTAGGAATAAAGGTATTAATTAATAGACCTATAAAGACTTAATAATATTATAATTTAAGATAAAGATATATTACCTAAATAAGAATAATTAACTATAAATAAACGATAAAATATAAAACTGAAAGAATATCTTAAATAATACTTAGGTAATAATAAATTTACTAATAATAGCTTTAATAAAGAACGAAGTATTAATAAGGAAGACTTATTATTATAACTCTAATTTTATAATAATTATTATAACTGCTTTATTTTTATCTTTATTTTATATTACTTTTAATTCTATAATATCCCCTAATCCTTTTAATACCTTTTTATATTATTATATCTCTTATTTTAGTATTTTTACTTCTAAGCTAAGATTATATCTTAATAATCCTAATATTAATAATAATATTTATTCCCTTAGGAATACCTCTTATATCTTTTTTAATCCTAGCTTAAGTTAATATTATTATTGTAATAAGGCAGGCTAGAGTTATAACTTATAAGTAGTATTTTATTTTAAGGTTATTTAGTTTTAATTAACTTACTAATTATTTTATTTTTATAAGTGCCTTAAGATAATAAATAGTAATTAGGCTAACCTTTATGTTTAATTTATTTTACTAATTAAATTATTTATTAAATTAATAATAATAATAAACTAATTTTTAATATAGAGGATTATTTTATTTTAGCTAAGGCTACTTAGAAGCTATATAAGGTATACCTAATAGTAATTATAGCTTATATTAATAAGTATAAGATCTTAGGTATTAAGAAGATAATTAGCTAGGCCTTACTTATTTATAAGTATTATATTAAATAAAAGTATTAAACTGTAGCCTAAAATTATGTTACTTTTATACTTTATATTATAAGTTTCTTACCTTAATTAGCTTATATTTAATTAATTATTAATTTATATTATAGCCTAATTAAATTTATATTATTTAATAAGCCTCTTAGAAGTTATACTTATTTAGTAATAAGATTACTAGGTCTGCCTAGGTAATAGCCTATAGTAATTTTACTTTTATAATATTAAAGGTCTTAAATTGCCTTAAGTACTATTATTATTATAAGGCCTAATCTTAATTCTTTAAGGCTATAAATAGCTTTTATAAGTTTATTAGATATAATTTATATTAGCTTTATTTCTTTTTTTATATTAAGTTGATAATACCTAAGGAGGAGGTTAATATTAATAAAGAATTCTTTAGTAAGATTAATAAGTCTAAAAGTAATATGGAGTTTATAAAAGAGAATAATAAGGAGGCTAAGGAGTTTAATTTTAATAAGTTTATTATGTTTAATTAAGGATTGATAATATCTCTAGGGTAAGTTAATTTTATATTTATAAATAATTCTTATAATTATAATCTTAGTTATTTTTCTTAGTAGTAATTAGTTTTATAGCCTTTAGGTTTGAATCTTATAAATTATACTTTTTTATTAAGTATTCTCTTTTTCTTAATATAACTAGGTTTTAGGTTTTGAAACTTTTCTCTTTAGTCTTAGTCTTTTATTTTTCTTAATTATTAATAATTTAAGATACATTATTATATCCTTACTTAATACCTACTAATTATATTTATTAGGCTAATCTTTTTACTTTATAAGATAATATAACTTCTTATTAATATACTTCTTATCTTTAATGGCTAATTAATCCCTTATTTAATATGGTTCTAAGAGGCTAATATAAAAGATATTATAAAGTTTTAAGTATTAATTTAAAAGTATTAGCCTATAAGCTTAGTAATTAATCTTTTTTATTATCCTAAATAAATTAATAAATCTAAGTATTAATTTCTTTTTTTTTTCTCTTAAGTTAAAGGTTTTTTATGAATAATATAATAAGTTACTCTTATTAATAGGTTATAGAGGTATATTGAGGTCTGTTGCCCGCTGGTGAGTCCAAGTGTTTTCGTTTGAACCTGCCTGGATGATCGCACTAGCCGGCGGTTCCCACGCGTCACGTGTCACAGGAAACACAACACGCGATACGCGATACGCGTGCGCCATAGCTGATGTATCTCACACACAATTCATTCACGGGACATCCCTGACACATGTACCTCACATCGTACGCCGAGCTCCTATCAACTCCGTGCTCCTACCAACTCCGTGCGCCTACCAACTCCGTGCTCCTACCAACTCCGTGCTCCACCCGTTTCCACAAACGGCATTGCTAAGGACCACGCGATGGTTAGGCCTCGACGCTCTTGCCCATGCTCTCCCCGTCACTTTTTTCGGCCACCATACCAGCTCGCATCTTGGTAGAACACAGCAAGTGCGCAGCATCTTCCAGCATCTGCTGAATGACCAAGGGCGTGCCGAATCTTGCCGTATACATTGAGTAGATGACGACCGAGGCGCAACCCAAGCAAAGCAGGACACCCAATGTGAGAGAGATGAACTTGCATCGTCCTGCAAGTCTCGCATCACCAGCCGCCAGCTCAAAAAGCAGTGACCAGTTCCAGGTCAAGTACATCGTACGAATCGAGACGCAGACAAACACCATCGCTATCCCGCCAAACGCCGCATACGTGAGCATCCTTCCTCGGCTTCCGTTCATTCTGGTCACCACAAAGACCGGCACAGCACCCCAGACCATCAAAACAAGGAGGATCGTATCAAGGATAAGGTATCCCAAGACCTCCCTTGCTTCCTTCTCCAGTCCCGACTCAATCAGGGCCAGCCAAAGCTGGTTTTGAGCACACCATGCCAGAAGGCTTGGCGTCGCTGGCACGCCGACCAACAAGGTCAATTGGAGGACGAAGAGCACGGATGCAAGCAAGTATCGCCCAAACCGCGACAGAGGTGTAGTGGCGTCCGAAAAGGGGTCTCTGTGGATGGACCAAAAGACAAACTTTCTGTCCCGTTGGCGAGCCATGTCAACGGCCTCGGTTGTGTTCTTTTTTTACTAGTGGATAGCCAGGTCAATATGCCTCTTGTTTAGATACGACAAGTTGTCAAAGTAGGCATAGGCGAGGAAAATCTGGTGCAATGGCTATGGCTGAATGAGAAGTTGGAGCCAGTTACGTGCCTACTGTCTTGATGCTCACCTCGACCGATTGTCACTCCAGTATTTATGCCCAAAGGCCCTATTACTCAACTTTATCAGGAGCTGAACCACGCCGTTGCATAACGCTCCTTAATACAGCTCAAAAGTGACGCTTCATTCCATGGCAGTATGAATCAGAACGCGCGGCGGCTATGGGACTTTCGGGACCGTTCTTGTTTTGTGAGTGGATCTCACGTTGCTTCTCGCTATGAGAGGCGACTACCTTGATGCATCAGAGTACTGTCACGATTCTGACCGGTATAGCCCCAGCCCAGATCGGGATTTGTTTCCCATTAAATAAAAGATCCGTGAGCATAAGCCTGGATATGAATTAAAAGTTATGGTAAAGCTCGTGTAGATGGTCATTATGCATGTGGACCTCAGCAGTTGTTCTCCTGGTATGTTGATCCAATAGTTAGCAAGAGAAGCTCAGGATTGTTCGTCAGCCTAATTTGAATATCATAAAGAATAAATAGCCAATGGGCCAAGTGTGGACAGTTAGGGGTTTTAAAAACGTAACACTCCCAGAATTGCGCATGCTGTAAGAATACCCTATATGAATGACACGAACCAGCTCTTTATTATGGGGATGTTGGAGAACATTGACGACACTGTCATATCATTCGAAGACCTTGTACGCGATTATGAAAGCGTAGAGGTAGTAGAAATTTTAAATGGAAAGGCGCAGTCATCATTGCTGATCCTCGCGTTGGCGGGACTTCTATGGTGGATATGCATGGTGAGCTGGAGACTGCAGTACAAATCACGAAAATGAAAGCGAAAAACTATGAATAGATCAAAGGCCGATAAGCCGATAACATTATCGATAGACCGAGTTCGGCAGATAAGCCGAGAAGCACGGCGCTACCCACAATCTCCAATCGCACGTCACATCCAACCACGAAGAATGAAACCAGAACCAGACAAACGAATTAAAAACTGGCCAGCAAGCTGCGACCACTCAGACAACGAACGACAACAACCTGGCATGAAACGAAAGCTACGTGATCAAAACGATCATCTCCCTTCACCGGAAAAGTCGACAAGCGAGCCAGGTTCATGCAACTGATTCATGTCGATCATCAGGCTATCTACTGTCACTGACATTGCTACCACTGCGCATCCTCTTCTGACTTTGTCGCAACTTCTTGCTGCCTGTTTGACCGTGTTTTGATAGAGTGATTTTTTGGAGGAAGGCTGCAATTGACTTGCGGTTTAGGTCTTTACAGGCGTGTAAAGCGACGTACTGTCAGCAATACAGGCTTCGATAATTTCACAATCCATGCAGAACATATCTCTGTCATAAACTCGTTTCTGGATTGTTTTATGTTTGGCATTAAGGTATTGTGATGATAATATAAATGTGTTATTTATTGGTTATCCTTGCTTTGCTACGCTAAGAACACGCCGATTAGATAAGGGAAGAGTTTATTCAGCGAATCGCTTAAGGCTACCCTATATCTAATAATTTTTGCTCTTGCACTAGATCAAAAGCTACTCTAAGAAAAACATTATTGGCAGATTTAATCGTCTGAATTACATCAGAAGCTATGGATAATATCGTTATATAAATAGTTGCCGATCAGTTCGTATTGTAAGTGTCTGCGATACCTGTTTTTTTCCATTATTTCAATATCGTGTAATTTCAGAACACTAGCACGAATGGTACTACTTTATGAAGTCCCCATAGGTCATCCCGCTAGTCACGTGGCTTACCATTCCATTACCCCGTCAACTTTCCTACCCCACTATTTACGCTAGCGTCATCCGCATGTTTTCAATATTGTCAATACGAACGGCATCCCCATTTCGGCATTGCATCAAGATATGGGCACCTTCATCAGAGAAAGTCAGGTCAACAAGTCAACGTTAATATCCCACTGGTTACTAAAGGTTGAAACGCCATCCGACGACTCAATACATAAGGAAAAGCGCCGCAAAACAAACTGCAAGGAACGATATTTCAACACCGAAGATCCTTGCCATCGGATCCCAACATCGCCAGATTCATCTCATGATAGTCAAATTGTGGCAAATCCAACCCCCCAAAGCCAAGACGCTTCAAAATCTATGCCACGGAAACGCACCCGATCGATCACTGAGATGGTCGGTTCCGACGAAGAAGGAGACGCCATAGACGATACGCCCAAGGCGTCATCGAGATGCTGGAGAAGGAAAGCACTAGATCTGTCCCGGGGCTCAACGCCATCTCATGCCTCTTCGTCCGCAGCCTCGGGTGCTTCATCACCCATGAAACAGCCTCGATACGCAGCGACACAGGACGCTAGTTTTACAACCGTTCCATTTGTAGACAATGTTCAACGATTACAGAGGCCAACGTGACACGGCCAGGTATCTCCATCAGCCATACAGAATGGGGGAACTTCTGCAGACATCCAATCGCCCTCTCGATCGAGACTACGCGTCAGGCCGAGTGGGAGAAGGCATTGCTCCAGATTGCAACCTGGCATTCGGCTCAGTGGCGAGCGCTCCAGGTTAGTACAAATGTTGAGACTATTGAGTTCCTTGCTGGGGTTATTGTGCAAGGTCACTCTTGGTACTTTGTAGCGTCAACACTCGAAGACGGAGTATCGACGCTCTACCATCGGATCTCTCTGGGTAGTACTGAGAGTCACTTCGATTTGTTCAAGCTCCCGAGAGCGCTACAATGCTTGGCATCGTGGATCAAGGATACATACTGGCCTGCTTTTCGAGCGGATATCCTGAAGCTACCAGCCACTGAACAAAAAGGACAATGACACCGCCATGGCGTATTGCTTTTCCAGCCCTTGAACAAGAGGAATTTGACAGCTACAAACACTCTCACCATATGGATCCCTCGTCTGTTTAATCTGCGTATAACCTGCTAGACCACGTGTGCCTTCCTCCTCAAGAAGATCGATGTGCTGGGTAGTTCCAAATTCTTGTACGTGCTTGTGAGCTTACCCTGTTGCTAGGGGGTTCATGAAGGCTCAAAGCAACATTCTGTGACGTCGAGCGTGCCTAAGCTTCGAAGAAAAGACTGAACATGGTTAAGGTTTTCAGCCAGTTTTGGCCCTTGCTGGACATTAGCGACCTTGAAAAAGACCGATTCGGATCCTTGTTCTCGCGCTCTCATACAAGCTAAAGTGAGCTGTGGCAATTGGTTACCGCTGGATCATGAAGCGGCTGGAACAAGCTGTCCATGCACTTATATGCATCTGTATGGAAACCGACGTCCTGGCTGTCCCCTCTTCCCCTTCCACTTCCCCCCTTCCCGTGTGGATCAAAGAATCACCGCATCAATGGAGCTTGATGTCAGTATCCTAACCATAACAGACTGGTACGCAATAGGGTTGACAGGCTTTCTCGTATTGCTAGCCCTGCGGCGTGTCATACGAATCATCCTCCGTTGCATATGTCCACCGGCCCTCCGTCGCTTGGGAAGAAGAATCTCCCAATGGGCGGTGAGGTGTCTGGCGTATAGAGGCCCATTCCGTCACGGAAGCAGCGTGGACATCATCACCTGGGCTCATATTCTCACATTTCTCTCTTATCTTACATCCAACCTGAGCTGTATCATCATACGTGCTGGGGACGTGGCAGAAGCCTGCTCCAGAGCGGGCAAGCTTGCATTCATTAACCTCCTAATCTTGTACATTGGTCCCTGCCTTGACTTCATCGCTTCCGTCCTGCGTTTTCGGCTCCGTGTCCAGAGGCGAATACACGCCGGTGCAGGGTACGTAGTTGCCATTCTGTCCACTATCCACGCCGTAGGAGCGTTCTCCAGACACGGATGGTCTGCCATAGAGCAGGGGCACAATCTTTATGCTACTTTAGTAACGAGCTCGCGATCCGTGATAAGTTGTTTAGAGCTGACATCAAACAGGCTCTCGCCGGAATCTACTTCATCCTCATACCTATCAGGACTTTCCCGTCATGGATTCCTTATGAAATGCTACTGTCCATTCACCATCTTGTAGCAGGATGGTTGGGCTTCGCCATGTGGCGCCACATTCCGACCGACTCGCAGTTTTCTCTCATATTCCTCTATGTGGTTGCCGGCATCTTCCTAGCCTCTCTGGCCTGGCAGGTCGGGGAGACTGTGTATACAAATGGTTGGTGGTTCCAGTCGGTGTCCCTCAGTCAGAATGGTAGCTACGATTACATCCAGGTCAGAATGACGCTGAGAAAGCCAGTCAAGGTCGAGCCTGGGCAATATATTAACTTATGGATCCCGTTGGGCCCGCTATCAGGGCTACAGAGTCACCCGTTCACGGTTGCCAACTGGTCGATCTCTGCCCAAACAGAACTGAAGGTATTTGTCGGGGTCAAGCGCGGCCTCACCAGCAAGTTACGGGATGCAGTGAAGCGCGGCCTCAAGTCCAATATCGGTCTTTATATGGGCCCCTACGGAGCTACAATCGCCATGAAAGGATATGAAACGATTCTGTTAGTTGCCACTGGCCTAGGTGTGGTGGCTGTTGCGCCGTATCTACAGGGGCTAGTCCATGCGACTCGTGCGCATGAAATCCGTAGCGCGCCCGTACATCTGATCTGGCATATCCCATCCTGGAGTAGGTCTCTCCTTCCTTCATTCTTTTCCTCGATTGACAGGAGTTGCAGAGCAAGCACATGCGGTTTTTGACATTATCGACTTTGCCCTCGCCCTTGACGAAGGCGATGACACGGAGGAGGGAGGCGGAAAACCGCCGCAAATATCGGGTATAAAGATTTCCATGTGCTACGAGGAGGAAAAATCCTCATTGCCCCCTAAAGTCCAGCTGTTCATCCGGGAAATGGGAAAGAAGGAGAGAGAGAAGCCAGGTAGAACCAGGATCAAAGTCTACAACCGTGACTTGCCTCTCGAGACATTGTTGATTAACGATGCAGTGATAAGCCCTGCTCAAGGCGACTCCGAGAAGCCTACCGTGATCGCAGGTCAGTCTTTCATTCTAATTTGCGAGCAAGACTGACAGTACGTACAGCCTCCGTTTCCAAAGATATGAGGAATAAGCTCGTCAAATTTGCAGGAGAGCATTCAAGCGCGGTCGACCTGGTGTTTACAGATTATCAACCTTGATATACCGTAGTGGTCGTTATCACCCATGGGGGTTCAGACAACGATGTCAGAGACAGCCACTTTGGGACGAGGGTCGCGGCTTCCTACATATTGCCGCACTGGGACATATCTTAGGTGTTGTAAAACTAGAATTGCATTTTCTATGGATCTTATTATAGTACTGTAGCAAAGAGAAGTATCCAACTAAACTCTATCAATCTACTATACTGCTTGATATAAGATATGCTCTGGTATTTACTCCTGTAGCCTATTTACCAGCTTTTCCATCAAAATCCCTCTGTGTAACTCACTATCCATCTGTTTGTGAACAGGACAAGTTGTGTTAGTGCTCCAACCTCGTGCGGGCTGCAGGCTGTAGCCCAAAATGGATGCTTCATTCGAAATTAGCTCACTCCCGGCCAGGTGTACATCTTGTGGAATGATCATTTACCTACCTCTTTGACTGTTTCAAATCTGCTATGAAGTGCCCTAGTCTTAGTGGGTAGCAGCCGTTCTTCATTACGTTGAGCGTGGTTCAGAGTCTCCAAACACTTGTAAAAGTCGACAGCTGCTGGATATGCCGTCCACTTTGCGTAGTCAACATGATCTCCTCGCATGTCTTTCTTCAGATAGCCATTCATGAGTTCTACCGTTATTCGCCAAAATCCGGCGAGCAAGTTATCGGTCGTCCCATAGGAACAGAAATGCTGGCCCCCTTTTGTAAAAAGGTCAGCTAGGATGCCAGACTGGTATGTAAAGGAGGTGACTGTACAAATCTTGACCTGGCCAGATGTATCCAGTAGCACGTTGGAGCAACTCAACTCTGGGTGACCTATATCGTGTTCCTCAAGGTACAAAAGACCATCCAAAATCTTCCATGTAAGCAAGAATGTGTATGAATTGGGGGCCTCATTGAGGCACGAACCTGCTTCAGAATATAGGCCAATTCAGGACCACGGACTTTACGAGACGCTGCGATCTCTGCAAGAGATACTGGCATGAATTCATACACTACGGTGAACTCACCTGGCGTAGGCATCGTATAGACCCCGATTCCTTTGACGAACCTCCTGTTCTCAATCTTACGGACTACAGATACCTGTTCTTCACTTTCGGATCCAGACAGGGTCCAAAACAAGACGCTGCTTTGTTTCTCGTCAAGTAATGGCGGTTTCTCCTTAAAGGCCGCCGGCTTTGCCCTCGCCAACTGTACGTCTATATTTCGACCTAGTGTGATCTTGTAGTATCGCTCAAAGTGCCGCTCTAGATGGTTGGTTTTGGCTTGGTCATGCTCTAATGATGCGGTTATTCTGTTATCTTCTACGTGCTTTTTAGGGTCTAGGATAGTCGTGGGATTCTCAACTATGACTGGGAGGCCGGCAAAAGCAACTCTCTTGGGAGGCTTCGAGACTTGCTGAGCCTTGGGCGGAATGCTAGGGATGCTCTTGAGAAGGGTTTTGGCTTTTTTGTCGGAGGTGCGTTCATCACCCAAGGTATCTATTTGCGGAGGAATCACTTTCGGTGATTGACTCTCAAAGTCTGCAATAACATCGCTGCCGGCAAAGAAATTTCCAAGTCGAGTGGCCCTCTTATCCGGTTGCTTCTCATTGTCCATAGCGCTTACAGCCACGCCATACTTCAGTGGACTGAACATTGCGACAGCAGCGTATGATATATATGGACGAGTCGATAATGTCTACCGGCTAGACGTGTAATCCAAAAAGAGTCTGTTCAGGGCTCTTGGAACCACTAGAGAGCCGATTGCAACCGGATCTCTCATCTTTTGTTCCTTGCAACACTGGTGGTGACCATTTTGGCCCTTGTGCCTCGCCTTATTTGTATGTTTCCATCACCTTTTGTTATTTACACCATGATATTTTCCATCAGCAATGGATTCCCGTACCCGCAGAGACAGGCTGAGCAAAGAGAAGCAGCAGTATTTCTTAGGCATAGCAAGCATCCGGTTTGGAGCCCTAGATTTTGACTGGTGCCGGCAACGGAATCCGCTCAGTGGGAGCCCAGATCAGAAGAATGTGGCTAGTTTGGAGACCATGTTTAGGCGTGGATGTGACTGGTCCCCGGAGCAGGTCAGCCATCAGATCCCGGCCTTGATCGATCCGACACTGCTCGAAGACAGTCTACAGAGAGCCGAGAAAAGCCTCTCCCTCGAGGACCTCAAGAAAGAAGACGGGGCATTTGCGGAACTAGATCTTGCTGATGGCAAAGTCATTTGTCTCAAAGGTGAACACCGAGTTCTGGCCTCTGACGCCACAGTCGTAAACCGGAAAAAGCGTTGGATTGTTCGTTTGTACTCAACAGGTATACAAGGCTTCCCCGAAGGATAGAACGAAAAGACTAGAGTGTTAAACTGAAGAAACAGACCTAAGCGAAGATGCAAGAAACGACCTAGCAGATGAAAGGGCGAGCGAGAGGCAAATGACAGATGCCGAATACTTCTACAATATCACTTTGTTCTGGTTGAAGAACGGCGATCCTGATCAAGGACCCCGGCCCAACCCATGGTTCGCTCAGCTTATGCGTCATTCCGAGGGCAAAGCGAAAGACTTGAAGCGGCTATGGTCGGGTCCGTCTTCTCAAGGAGACTTATTGAGACGATTTCATGAGATCCCCGCCCTCTTCTGGGGAATCAGCCTCGGCAACGTAGGAAAGACAATAGCTATGCCGAGACAACAGGTAGGCGCTTCGATGACGATGATGTATGCTTTTCTAAACATTGACGTATTCAGACCCGAAATCAGATTAAACGTGTGTTTGACTTCTGGGACTACATCTGCTGTCATGATGTGAGTATGAAACTGAGATTAGATATGAACACTGTCAAGGTGGTCAGCGGCAGAGCGTCAGGTGCATACGCCGGCCTCAACCTCGCCAACAGTGGCGAGATCTTGCGTAACTTCGACACCACAGAACGAGCCGCCATCTTGTCTCGGCTCGAATCAGCCACGACGGATCGAGTTGTTCCAACGTTAGGGATCTTCTTTAGGAATACCCTATATCTACAGAGCGTTATCGATTGCCTGAGACACCTGGTTCCACGCCACCGTCAGGCGCGGGACCTATGGGACGATTTGAATAACGGATTTGAAGAGAGAGGCGATGGCCGTTGCTTGTTACAGGTATCTGACACTCGTTTCAAACTGGTCCACGTCAGTGAGATTGACCAATTCGAGATCGCACGCAGACAGCTGTGGCTTTTTGCTTTACGAGAATTTCCATCCTTACCTCGTGATGTAACGTCAAAACGAGCTGAGCCCAAGAGCTGCGTGGACGAGGCCAAGCTCTTTGAGCTCGCGGTGCTTGCTCATAGGCTCGGATGCCGATCGGACCAGATAGATTATATACGGACCAATGCGTGCTGGAGACGATCTCCTATAAAGTCCGTCTACAAACAGGATTCGAATATTGATTCAAAGCCTTACAAGCACGGCAAACCCCATCCCGAGGACTTGAAGAGGTACAAAAGTTCGCTCTTTCTTTCGAATCTCCACAAGCCGTTCGACCCGGAAAGTCTTGAATCATCTTTCTTCTTCATCCAGCGATCGCTCTACTTTGACATCTATCCAGATAAACCGCAAGGTATCGACGAGTTGCTGCATAGGGCAGCCGAGGTGGGCGAGTGCGAACTGATTGATGACGAATACCGGCCTAGGATACAGGGGGCCAGTGAACAATTAATACGCCAAGAGGATCAGCTACGCGCATCCATTTCCGAACTGCAGGAGAGGTATGACCAGTTACTCTCGCAGGAATCGCAGTGTCAGGGAAGAATTGACAACAAAAAACAAGAAGAGAATAAGCTCGACGAAAGCATCAGAGCCATGAAAGCGCAGGAACAGAATCTGGAAAATCGGAAAACGCAACTCCAGACTGAACTAAATCAGGGAGAAGGGGTCAAGAGAGATTTGGGCACGGAGTACCAGACCCTCTGTCAGGAAGTTGCAGACGAGCAACAGAAGCTCTCTGACATCAACTCCAAGAAAGAGACGGCCAATGACGATCTACAACGCCTTGAACACCAAAAGGAAAATCTTGAGAATTTTATTGACAGCTTGGAATCCCGCAAGAAAGGACTCGAATCAGAGGCACAGGAGATGAGAAGTCCTGAGGTTAGTAATGTAGTCTCCATGGCAAGAAAAGAAAAAGAAGAAACACTAATCAATCCCATTAGGAGGAGGCGGCCCTTTTTCCGATCGAAGAGGACACTCCGTCGCCCACGTCCGAAACCTCAGACTTGCAAAGGATGGCATTCCCGGTGGAAATGAGGAGAAAAACAAGGATTGTAAAGACGGAGATAGAGTTGATGGCATGGTTAGAGGTAATTGAGCAACGAGGCTACAGTATGGTTGACCAGCATATGAAGACATTGGTGCCTCACTCATGCTTCAAAGCTTTGAAGGACGAGGAACAGGAAAGGGACAGGCTCATAATT
>JACTAS010000271.1:0-15368 GCA_014884825.1 Fusarium sp. 190-020-2 | reverse complement strand
CGGGTTTAGACTCCGGCGGCAAGGTCTTTTTCGCCCTCCACGATGGCAAGCTTATTTATCCTGACGCTAGAGGGTCTCGCCTACCTGTAAAGGTCACAAAGGAGGTTGCCATATCTCTACCTGCGAAAGGTGAATCGCTAAGAATTACACTTCCGTCCTTTATTCGTTCTGGTCGTATCTACTTTTCGAATGATGACCTGCAATTTTTCGTCGTCGACAGGGATAACGGTAACAGCTTAGTTCAGCCTTCGGTCACAAACCTTCGAGATCCTAACGCAAACGTGAGCTGGGGTTTCGTAGAGTTTACTTACATCGGGAACCTCCTCTACGCCAACATAAGCTATGTGGATTTTGTGGGTCTAGTTCTTGGTATGACGCTTGTTGCAAAAGATGGTAGTACCCAAACCACAGCAGGACTCGAAGCAGATGCTGTTATCAAGATCTGTGACGATCTAATTAAACAGAGAAAGCTAGACAATCATAAGTGGACCTCGCTCTGTATTGCAGACACTGCGGGAAAGCCGATCCGAGTATTATCTCCTGGTAATCAGCATGATGTCGATCCCGAGATATTTGGAAGTTATTGGAAAACCTATGTGGACCGTGTTTGGGAGAGATACATCGCTCGGGATCACATAATAGATACGCAATCTAAAGCGGGCATGGTCAAATGCAGGGTTGTAAATCACAAACTGAAATGTGACGGACACGAGCGCGGACTCCCTAAACCTGACGATAAAGACATTTGGGGCTGCAACAGTGGACCTTTTGCTATCTCAGAGAACGACAGTACAATTCATACTGCTATTGTTCCACGTTTGTGTGCTGGTCTTGTACGATCTACTTTGTTACTCGATGACGGGTTTATGCAGCCCAGCTTGGGTCAGACATCGTACTACACGGTAAACCCTACTAATCACTATAGCAGGATAGTCCATTCATATGAGATTGATGGCAGAGGTTACGCATTCTCTTACGATGATGTCAATCCTCACAATAACGAGGACGCATCTGGCGTGGTGAGTTCTGACAACGTCTATCTGCTGACCATTCATGCTGGCGGTCCGCTTTCAAACTACTCGCCACATCAATAAATGAGCCTTTGGTATTTGTCGCTTGGTTCTGAAATATATTCCTGTTAGTTCATTTATAGCAGTTAGACTTACATGAGAATAAAATATTCAAAAATAGACTTGTTTAGGGGGGCCGAGATTTGCAATTAGAGATCTTTGAGTGGATGGAGAGGATGTGATATATGGGATTTTTATTACACTGGCAGTCCCTTGTACAGTAGTACGGGTTGTCTTGGTGGCGCGTGCATATCCGTGGTGGGGGTCACGCGTTAGTTTACAATAGCAGGTACTTAGCCTTACAGCTAACCAAGCTGATATTTGATAGTAGATTTTCATCTGTGACTATCTAGTGTAGGTTAGTGTCCCGGCGCGATCTGGATTTCTGCCTCGATATTAGGCGACCACATGATGTTCATGTAATATATCAATTATTTCGACTTGCGAAACGCATGATTGTTTGGTTGGTGGTGATGGATTGATTGATTGAGTTGATATATCAAGAGCGTTGCCATGAGGCACTTATTAATGAGTGGGTGTTGCGTTGATGGAAAAGTTAGTAGTTAATTAAGGTTGTTCAAATTGAGCTAACGAACGTGACTGACACCACGACCTTCCTCCTTGCGGGTCGGATAAATCTTGATCCGTCAACCCGGATGGCCACCAGATTTGGGCCGCGGGTGGATACCGAATTCGATTATGAAATTTAAAAAGGCGACCGTTCCTGGTTATATCAGGAGGCAAACGCAGCTCTCTCATCTAAAATCGTCCGTATCACTTTCACTCACGCCGGAATAAATCCTAACCAGCCTGGGAGGTTACTTCTTCACAACGTCGAGCCCGTATCACCATGGACGTTCAGGACCAAGCACAAGTTGCTGGGAATCCCTCACTGGGACGTTCGTCCGACGATCGTTCCCGGCAGCAAGCCGCGTTGCGGAAAGCCGCGTTGCGCAAAGCTGGAATGCCGGGTCAGGATATGTCTAAGGTAATTATGGGTATAAAAACGCTCAAATTGGAAGCACACGAATTGGAAGCGGTCGAATTGGCATTACGCCTTCAGCCAACAATAGCTAGTCTCAAGGACATAGTTGCCCGATCCGATGCCGAATGTACTGTTCCTTGTCCTCGGCAGCGGGAAACCAAAGTGAGTATGGACCTTGGCTACAGCGCAGATTGACACAGCTGCTCACATGGTCCGATAGGATAGAAGGAGAAAATCTCGTGGAGCAAGGCCGAAGAAACACGAGCAGTGAGAAGACGTCATTGATGGATGTCGACAGATCAGTCGTGTCATCGAATAAATTTGTACGGGTACCAGCTGTTATTAGGCTGACTGTACGTTAACCTGTGAAAAGCTAGAAATGCAATGCTGATCTTATTGTGCAGTCATGACGAGAGATATAATGAGAGAGAGATCTAGGGGGACAGCTAGTGAAAGCTTTGTCTGCGCCAATCAATGAGACGCAGATACAGTACATGGCCGCTCCGAGTCACTGTCTGGATGCAGTTCTATCTTTGGTGCTTAAGTGATATGAAGAGGCGAATAAGATAAGCTACTTGGAATGAGGTTTGAGATGGTCGGACATTGTGTTGATACCTAAATTTCTCCTCACCATTCATCAATTGACTGAAGTTGACTAAATCAGCTTCCGATGACTACATAGACTTAGCGTGGCCGTGGTACTGGTCGCTCTTGCTATATCAGATGGAACGAGGATGTTGTAAAAGGTCTGATATTCTTTGCCTCTCGATTTCTCATAAGCCGAGCGATTATGTCATATGGAAAAAGAAACCCTTTTTTTGATAGTAATTCCTCAATTTAGAACTGTACCTATTTATTCAATCTTCTCCTTGAAGTATCATGAAATCGCGGATCGATATAGATCGGTTCTAAGCTACAGACACTATGTTTCCCCTTCCCAGGGACCCATTCAGCATGTAGATGATCTTGGGCAAATCTTTGCAGCCCGTTCCAATCCGGCCACGAAGAGAAAAAGGCCTTATCCAAGCCAGGGAACGTGGATACCATCCGCTCGCGAAATCTGTCTCTATCTCCGTATGGCTCTTTCACTACTTCGCTCCGCTGCTTTTTGTCTGTTTCATCCGACCAGTAGAGTTGACGTAAAGCTGCCCAATAAAATCGCACACAAGATAAAAGAGGATCATTGGGTCCCATTGGACATGATGAGACCACGGCCCATTCGCGGAAACTAACGTCGCCGTCGAAAGTGTAATATAGTCCTTGATCAGCATTGATCAACATCCTGACCCAGGGCTGACTCCACTCAACGTCGCGGGGAAGAAGAACGAGTGAAGAGTACACGTAGACTTTTGTCCTAGAAAAGTAGTCTGAGAACTCAGACATACATCCTATCACATTTACTCGCGGCTTTCGGAATAGTCGCCAGAAACGGGGACGCAGCCAGCCTGATAGCCTATCTTCATAAGTCTGGGCTAGTGTCTTAGTGTCGTACTTTTGGCTCGACCAGTGTGTTATGAAGAAGAGTCTGCTTCGAAGCTTGCCATTACAGCGTGGGCAGGCGCAGTTCTTGAGACATTCTTTCTCTACTTGCCAGCTGAGGTCCTTACGGGGAACGTGGAACGGTGCCCATATTGGTTTGGCGGATGAGTCTTCCATCCTTTTCTAAGCGACGAGCTTTGTTTGGGCAAGCAGGCACTCTGTGTTCCTCAAAGTATCTATCGCAATCAGGACCAATCAGTGACGGCAACGAAAAGCTTCCCCACTGTATCTTATATACTATACAAGTTAGCACAGTGAATAAACAGATCATGTTCTTGATCAGCATACCTCTTATCTGCGTGTCTAATCAAGGGCAAAAGGTAGAGATAGATCGTAGTCGGCAAAGTGAGGTGATCAGGTTATAGAAAATATAATCTCACTTATACTCACAGACAGCGGAATATTGACTAATATTTAACTTAGCTTGCACCGACCACTCAGAACAACTTCACTGTGCTTTTCCGCAGCATGGGATACTTTCGGCCATATACGGCTGAGTTAAGCGCCAAATAGAAGATTCGTGGCAGATCTTGAAGCAGATATAGTACATCGATCGGCGCCGTCACATCTACAGATCTTGTCATAGGTTCCTGCAGTGACCTGAATGGGTTTCCCAAACGTCCTGTTTAGTCCCTCAGTCGAGCGTTACAACAGCACAGTAGGAAAGGGACGTCATCCGGTACTCCATTTTGCATATTTGGAGGGCAGTGCCAATTTGTCTGTTTATCATAACCAGCAGACGATTGTAGCCACCAAATGAATGTACATTGTCTTATTCATAGCTACTATACTGCCTTTGTCTTTCTCGTAGTCTCTTCTTGCACCCAATTCTCATATCCTACGGAGTCAGCCACGGAGAGAACGAAAAGATTTCGGTCACGGTCCAAGATCCAAATGTCCCATCCGTGATTAAAGTCAGCGTCAAGAAGAAGCGGCCCACGGCTCTTCTGGTCATAGTAGAGCACGAGCGTTTTGTATTCAGTAGGCGGGTCGGTACAATCTGGCCGTAGAAGACAGATCGCATCATGCATATCCATAACATTGGAGTAATGAGAGTTCGCGACATGACCAATGTAAAGGTTAAACTTAGGAAATTCTACCATGCAAAGATGTTCATGATACTGGTGTTCATGAAGTGCACTTAGGAAGTGTTCTAGATCCTGACTGGGTCGAGTTTTCCCCTTTGGTTTTGCAAGAGCGAGGGCTATCAAAGGCGGTTGCTTTAACTTACTCGCTGGTTGCATAAACTGTATATCCCATCCTACCAAAGCAGGTATCAAACCTGTTGAAAGTATGCTGTCCAGCCAGTCCAGGTCTCGAAAAATCTCATGCCAGATACTTTGATACTCAGTCCGACTCCAGAATCTTTCCGAAGCTGACTCTTCCAAGAAATCCTCGTCTAAAGTGGTCGTCATGGAACATGCGTAGCAGTATCAGGCGCTTTGAGCTGCCAAGTTTGAGATACGGACTCGATCTTTATAATCCAGTTTTCCGGCTTAATAATGACTGGGTTGATTTTGGACTGTCAATAGACGTAAGTGGAGAGATCCATTGATACGTGTGTATCGCAAATAACCTCACAGCCCAAAGTAAGCATGCCTACTGCGGAGGCAGTACTGTATGTCCTAGGACGTATCTCAGTAGCATTAGCCATCCAAGTATTGGGTACCTTGTTTAAACTCATCGTGCTGCTGGCAAAAAATGGCCGTTTTGAAAGAGGCAAAGGACTCCTAGAATAAAAAGACGGCGGGAACAAAAAAGAAAAGTACAACCGGATGGGCTAGAGTACCGATGCATCCATTTGGTGAAAACACGAACAGATTGAGAATGCTTGTTGGCTCCTTTCATCCCATAATCCATCCCGATGGATTGTACATAATGGAAGGTCGAGGGGGAACGTCCGAAACGGGTCACGTTTGGTCAGTTTTAGGCAACCCTGGTGAAATTACGGAGGTCGACTACTGATGCTTGGTCCGCTCCTCATCATACTGAGATCGCTATAGTATTATTTTGGACCTTTTCATACAACATAAATATCACCCACGCTCTCATGAGGTAGAACTGTCGTGACATAAGAAACGTCAGTCTGAGCATGGGTCGGTTGGGAGAGTTACCAGTCGAGACCCTACACAACATCACATCTGTTCTTCCATTTCGTGGTAGTACAGTTTCAACATGGAGCCACTCCCAACAGCATTTGTTCCGAAGCACATTCGTATTGTCGTCATAGGTGCTGGGTAAGTATATCCCCAGTTTCAACGTGGATTCGCAATTAAGCGTTGCAGGATATCCGGCATCCAGTTTTTGAAAGACGCAACCACGCGATTGCCAAACGTCAACATCACTGTTTATGACAAGAACAGCCAAGAAGGAGGAACTTGGGCCGAGAATAGATACCCCGGGTGAGCATTGCATTCACCACTAACTGATCATGGCCAACTGCTGAAATCTACAAGCTGTGCATGCGACATCCCATCCCATGCCTACCAGTACAGCTGGAACCCCAATCCCCGGTGGAGCCGCCTGTATGCAGAGGCGGCTGAAATCTTAGACTATCTAAAATCAACGGTGACTAAGTTCAATCTCCGACGATATATTCAGTTCGGTACAACCTGCACCGGGGCAAACTGGGATGAGAAGAACTCCGAATGGAATGTCACGTTGCAAAGGAACGGGACGCCTAATGATGAAATCTCTGTCAAATGCGATGTTTTTATCATTGCTATAGGAAGGCTGAATAACTGGAAGCTACCGGACATAGAAGGCCTTGACACGTTCCAGGGGCGTGTAATACACACAGCCAACTGGCCCCAGGGCTTAGACTGTCACGGCAAGGATATAGCTGTGATAGGGAATGGAGCCAGCTCAACCCAGTGTTTAGCTAGCTTACACAAAGGTGAGAGTCTTGGCTGTACAGACCCCAATATATGCTAATAGCTACAGACGCGAGATCCATCGGTAATTTTGTCCGTGGACCAACATGGCTGGTTCCGCATGTATTCTCTCGCAATGGAGAAGCGCAGGTCAATTGTGGGCACTCTCTCCCCTACTACACAGACCCCAACCACCTCTAACACGCGGGCAGATTCCCATGATTCAATCAAGAAATTCGAAACCGAGCCCGATTCGTACTTCCAATTCCGCCTACAGATCGAGAAAAAGCTAGCCTATAGCTTTAGAGGTCTCTGGGCCAACTCAAACGCTGCTGAAGAATTCACTCAGAATGCAAAGCAGCACATGATCAACAAGATTGACGACCCACAGGCCCTGAAGGCTCTCCTTCCTACTGAGTATAAAGCTGGTTGTCGTCGCTTCACGCCTGCCGACAATTATATGGAGGCTCTAAATAAGTCAAATGTAGAGCTCATTTCTACCCCGATCAAGCAGGTGGAAGGAAATGCTATCATCACGACCGACGGCGAACGGCGAACATATGACATGATTGTCTGTGGTACAGGCTTCGACCCATACGCGCCGAGGTTTCCGATCAGAGGGCGCGGAACAGCTAACTTGTCAGATCTCTGGTCAATGGATGGGGGCTATGAAAGTTACTTGGCAGCAACAGTCGCTGGATTCCCCAACTTTTTCGGTATGTGAACCCACTTATAAGATCTTTCCCAAAAGCTAAACTCTCCTTTCAAGTTTTTAATCCGCCTATCTGTCCGGTTAACGGCTCAGCATACCCTGGAATTGAGCGTACTAGTGACTACATTACCAGAGTCATCGACAGGCTACAGAAGGATCGCCTAAGATCAGTCTGTATCAAGCAATCAGCCCAAGACGCCTTCAATCGCTGGGTTCAATCACGCATGCCAGAGATGGTCTGGGCGGAGCCATGCTCATCATGGTGTAAGTTGGCCTCCGTTACCCAGAGTTTACATTAATCAGGACTGAATTTTATAATGCAGATAAGCTCCCTAGCGGAAAGGTTATTGTTCCATGGCCAGGGACAATACTTCACTACTATGCCGCAACTGAAATAGTGCGATGGGAGGACTATGATCTTAAGTTTGATGAGGATGAGCAGAAGTTTGCAAGTTTTGGAAATGGTATTACAGTAGAAGGATTTACTCCTGATAGTATACCTTGGCTGCGTTACAATTAAAGTATAGAAGTACCAAACTACAGTATAAACATGGGACGGCTTGCAGATCTACCAACTGAAATCTTACAAATAATAACATCTCTTCTTTCATTCCATGACAAATCAAGCTACCTAAAGGTGCACAAACAATCTCAACATCACTTCTGCCCTTCATACCATGAACAACAGACACCCTTTCGTGTTTTGGGCCGCATTGTAAAGAGCCTAGCCTGGCTAACAAAGGTCAAATCAAAAGGGTTGGTGCCTGTACTGATTGGCCATAGTCTCAGCAAGATGATTGAAGGCGAGAGGGGTCTGGAAGGCGACTTTTTTCGCTGCCCTTTTTTTCGTCAAAATCAATAGAGGAAAACCCAAGAGAAGGACAAGGATAGCGAACGGCCGGGGCACTGCAGAGCCATTTGTCAGAGAAAGCACCCCTGCCGCATTTCAATGTACTTCTTTCGATAAAATGAGTAATATAGCCAGGTTTCCAGGGTTCACATTAAGTACTGGTACCGACCCTCTTGAAGGCTACATTGATTATTACTCCAAAATTCTTCATCCTGCTAGATAAGAAACAGCAATCGCATGTTTTGATGAAGCAGGCACCAGAATACACACTACATCAGATATCGAACTGACCGCTGATCAAATCACGATTCGCGACAACAGTGGAAGAACATTTATGCTTACATATACTCCAGAAGCACATTGGTCACGGACCGATCCATAATGGAAGCAGTTTTGTAACTGATGAAGGTTTGGATAGAACGTAAGCTGAATGTATTTTAGTAGTCTGACGCAAAAGGAAGGCTGTTGGTAGGGATTGTTGCTCAGATCGAACAAGATGTATATGACTACTTTCGTTCAACTATTCTATTAGTGTCCGTTGACATTTCTCTACCATAGCTGCGCGGCGGATACAGCAGCGAATCCATTTGAACTCCCATCAACCATCACGCGATAGTGATAGGGATGACGGCAATTTCGGGGTATGCATCGATGCATGATAAAAAAGAAAAGGGTATGGACGAATGGGAGGCAGTCAATTCTTTATTTATGTTTTCTATATTTTTTATATTCTTTTACCTAGACTGCGTAGGCCAGAGCAAGGTGTCACTAAAAGAATCGCTTCTTGTTATTAATGAATGCAGGAATTGTAGATCTGATCAAATACAACACGCATAATACCCATAGAGAATCTAGAGAATCTAGGGGCTCGAGTTTGAACGCCGAAATGGCGTAAAACCTGACGAAAGTATACTGTATTCAGATGTTAACATAATTCAGGATACAGCCAGTATCGGCTATATGAGCCTTCACCGGTCGATAAGGGCGCCTTGGACAGTTGGATCACACAGCGAAATGGTAGACTATATTCGGCCGCTTTCTTGTTCGTATGGTCGGACGTTTTTGGATCCAGGGAGCGGCGGCAGGTAACCTTGGTTAGTTTTAGGATTGATGCTGCAATACTGAGGCGCCGATACGGTCTATTCAGTTCGTCTCTTGTGTATATTTGAAGCGGCATGCCACCGGTATCAAGATGTTTCGCATTATTTAAGCATTCCGTCCGTGGAACGTCCTCGAATTATTCTCGTCTTGCCTACAAATACACTCCTCCTCTCTCCATTTTCGACATCCATATTCGCACTCGCCTCCTAGGGCGTGGTGGAATGCTACCTGATGCCGCTCAAGTACTGCGCGCGTTTGGTGATTTAGGTGTCCCAGATGGCTGGAAGGTACTGTATTTTAGATCGCACCCTAAGCTCAGAAGTCGAGGGCTCAGATGGAAGCAGGTACTCGGTAATATGCTAGACTTGATGGTCTCCCGAACTCCAGGTGACAGCCCCCACTTCCACCTTTTATGTGCTAGAATGCAAGGAATAAGCGCCGAAATCCTCACAACAGAAGTGACGCCACCCCCCGGTAGTGATGGCGCACAATTTGACTGCCAGAGTGATCACATCCAGCCCGCCTCAAAGTCTGCCCCTGACAATCCATCCCCGTCCCTCACTGGCACTGGCCAATCTGAGCATACAACTGGAGAGCCTCCTGGCCCAAAGCCGCCGGCATCCGGAAACACACCACCCAACGACCTACCACCATTCGGTGAAAAGAGGTTTGCGAAGTTAGCCACCGATCTACGTAGCGAATTGCAACCGAACCCCAGCCTCCTTTTGGAAAAAGTATTTGATTTGTTCCAAGCATTGAGAGGCACGAACCCATTACGAGAAGAAATTAGTTCTACAGATCCATGGCGACAACAGGTGTTTAAGCAGCTTAGAAACGCCGAGAAAGCCCATGACGCCCACGCTCTTTTGCATATGACCATGAAGCGATACTGGTCGTACCAGTTTGCCCGCGAGTATATGCAAGAAAGAAAGCTGACGGATATGCATGACGCAACAAAGCGCGTTAAACGGAAAAGACGGGAGACGTCACCTAGACAGCCCAAGAGATATACGAGACCCAAAGACGATCGCGCACTAACAAAAATGATCCAAGACTGTTGGGGTCTCTGTCCTTCAGTTAAAGTTGCCAAGGACGATCGAAGGAGAAATATGGCGAAATACTGGCTTGACATTGGACTGCCGATGCTAGGATTGGTTGAACGCTTGGGCTATGCGGCGTTCATTGCTCCAGCATTGCTCATCTCTCAGACGAGGTAGGGTCAAGAATTCCCTTTTGATTGGATTTATGTACTTACATAACACAAGGCTCAAGAAATTAGGACGAAATCAGATCAAGGATTTCGTTGATTATGTTGATAAGTGCTACATTGACTTCAAACAGCAACTAGTAGCCATCGAACCTGTGGTAGAACAAGTGGTATGCTCTTGCAAATTAGAAGGACCATGTCTCCGGATTGAAAGTCTAACCCCCGAGTCAAAGTCCCAACAGGATAATCTTTCCCTTGCCCACTGGTTAAGCCCTATTGTAGCTGCGCGGCGGAATCGCTAGCGACAGCGCTGCCCACAGATCAAATGCAATCAAACAAACTGCCAAACAAATCAACCAAATATGCTAAAATCTTATTTCAAATCAAACAAATCCAAAACCCTGGATTTGAAATAATATTTGATATATGATATATGATCAAAGGTCGAATCTGCCAGACTGACGAGCGTCTTTGCAGCTTACCCGGAACCTGGTGGACGTCAGGGTCTGGTGAGCGGAGGAGTGGCCTATGCGAGATATGATATTGAAGCGTATCAATGAGGGAGGCAGAACAATATTTCAATTGCGATTCGGGTAGAGTACGGGTTTATGCCAGCCCTGTGCGGAACAAGAACAAACAAGTCCTTATCGTAACGCTGAGATGCGTGTTAACAATATCATGATTTCCCCAGCGCTTCAGAGCACTGTAGTGAAAAAGAAAGGTTGCAAATCTCTCTAAAAGGGACTCGTAGCATTTTAAACTCCATCTTTCTCTTTTCCTATGATTTTGATGTGGTTCTCGTAATACCTCAGCATCTGTTTTATGTTAGCATACTAACCGATAAGCTCATAATCGCGGTGGAAAAGCGACATACTTTCTGAGGACATTTCTCATAGATAACCTGCGTCCCATGCTTAGTTATCTGGCCGCTCTTCCAAGCCAAATATACAATCAGATTTCCATCGTTGTCTCCTTGACAATCATCAATCTCGATATATTCTTCCCACGAGCCTGGAGGAGGAGTCCACTGCTCCCCGGATATAGACGAAATCCTTCTCCTTGTCAACCGCCTTGTTCTTTTCGTTTTAGGAATCCTGCCAGGCCGTTTGAAAATTTGATCCTCTCCTCCAATTGTAGCATAATACTCGTCGAGAATTTGATCACCCGATATTCTTCAACACATCGTTCAGAGAACCGCAGGACAGTATAATCGGTGAAGCCTAACAACGTACCTTAAGTTATTCTCGGGCTCCCATGTCCAATACTTCCTCTTTTCATATCCTAGCCATTCAACCAGAAACTTGAGATCGCCCTGAGCGGCGTTAGTACCGCCGATACATTACGCCATACGTTGTCAACGTGCTCACAGCTTTGTCGACTTTGTGACCTCTTATCATTTTCACGATGTAACTAGATTTCGTGAGTGGTTGTAGAAACTCAGTAAAGGCTAACGGCTCACGTCTTGTCATCTGGATTATCCCCAGATCCATCACTTCGCTTGCCCATGGTGATGAATCTGGCGGTTTCCGTCTCGTTGCAATTGACGTCAAAAGATGACTTTTCATCAGTCAACTTTAGGCTTTTTCGACTTCAGGCCATAGGTCGTATTTGATAAAATCAAGGGGGGAAAAAAAGTTGATTGGGGGTAGTGACGGTGCGTCCTCGAGGCAGTCCTTGACACGAAACTGGAGAAGGCAGCTGGAAGCTTTTGTTGACCCAGCAACCGTGAGACTAGGTGGGTGATCGATAACGCTTGGCTAGGTCTCGGTTCACCCAAATCACGGCACGACCGAGCCAATCACATCTCAGCGTATCACACAAGTCCGACGATTACTCCTACGCTTTTCTTGCAACCTAGTTAGTACATTTCGCAACGTTACTGTACTGCTTAGTTTCCCATAATAAAGTTGAAAGGTCTCTATAAGTAGCTGCAAGCGTTAAAATGACTACTGCAATCACATTCATGGTCCAGTCTTTGGCCTCGATCTTTTTTGCCCTTCCTTACAGCCATGGAACTGAAATTCACAATCATATGGCAATGTTGGGGCTCGGGATGACTGGCCGTTTAGAGAACAAAGTTTTCAGAGAACGACACGGAAGTGATACCGGAATTAAAACAGAATTTTCGTAGCTCGTTGAGACCAGTCCCATATTTTTTACTACTTTGCGGCGTGAGGTTATGAGAGTTTGAAATAATCATCTGATTGACATAAGGAAGTCTTGGCTCAGAACAAAATCGAAAGCGGAATGGTGCAGTCCCGCTTAAAATGTCTTGGTGTAGAAGGGATTATTTTGATGGCGCGACATGGTTGGAAAACGCGTTCCACATTGCATACGCGCGGTGGGTCACGATAGCAGATACTTAGCTTTGCCGCTAATCCCCCAGCTATTTGAGAGTAGACTTCCATCTGCGACTATCTAGTGTAGGGTAGTGGCTCAGGAAGATCTGGATTTTCCCTCGAGATTAGACGATCACATGAAGCATATGTAATATGTCAATTATTTCAACTTTAGCAATGTGTGATTTGATTCGATTGAAAGGAAGAATTCGACGATTTGATTGATTTGATTGGGGTGATTGATTGATTGAGTTGACATATGATGAGCGCTGATGGGATCCCAGTCGACGTTTGAAGAATTTAAGTCTTCGTGCCTACGTGTGCGTGGTAACACGCAACGATATGCTCTCCTTTTTCCTATACTGGAGCGATGATGGCCAGAGGGTGGGCTGGGGGCAAGAGGCAGAGGTCTCTATGGGGCAGTTCCGGTCCCTGGCAGCGCATCTTATCAGAGAGGCTAATCGCCTGTGCAAGGATTTGATGTTTGGGCTCGAGCCTGACATCGACCTGCTCAAGATCAAAGACAACATGGCCAACCGTGACAAGGGATACTCTTTTGTGACGAAGGAAGGGACTGAACTGGGCCTATCTCGATCTATTCAGGTGAACTTGTACAGCTCGGAGTGGGTGTCTCTCGCAAGGGAACTCTTGAAACTAGTCAGAGGTTAATAAATACTTGAAAAAGAAGGAGGGCTTTCGTGAGCTCGTTAGACCGGGATGTCCTTGACCGATGGGCATCAGACAAAAGCATACACTAAGACCTTGAAGACCACCCTACTCATGTATTTATAAGTCCTTCTCGCTCGTTGTTGGTATATTCGTCTTGTAAGATTTGTTAATTATTCCTCAATGCCTGTATGAGTTTCCTTGTTAGCCACGTTATCGCTCGCATAAAAACATCAGAATGGCCATTCGTCCGGGTGAATGATCTACTTTACGGCTTATGAGAGAAAAGACATCTGTATTGCAGATATACTGACTGCAGCTAACTTATACCGCCAAATAGTATATCAGTCGACGTCAGATTTAAAGATTTGAGAGGAATCCCCCCGCAACTATCGCCAGGGAGTCTGATGAACATGATTCTTTCAAATTCAGAAGACTTAGAAAATGCAACCTTTCCATACAGAACATCCAGCTTCAACTCTTTTACTCCCCCTTCATAAACTGCTATCTCTACATTTTTCCTAGATGGGTCATCAAATAGTTGCGGGCATTTAAGACCTGTTGGAGCTCCTTACATATTATCCACATCCCAGCCACAAGCAGATCGGACCACTTTAGTCACATGGTCTCAACAGGGGGGTCTCACAGGCCCTACGAAGGCCATGGGATGGTCGATTCTAAAACCCCCCAAGATCGATAGATGTAACTCAGATGGTCTCGTCGCGCAAAACAAAAAGCTCTCGCCTCCACCCAAACCACCTTTCCATTCTCTTGCCCATGATCCGTAACAGAACTGGATCGATCTTGTCAACAGGATGTGGCTTATGAAAGACGATCCTGCCTCCCTCCCCGGACAACTGCTTAAACGCCACTGCCGAGCCGCTGTTGTTCCTCGCAGTAAACCCCGCATCAATCATGGCGTGAACAAATCGATCCCATAACACGTCTTTGACAACGTCATCTCTGTCGGGGAACATGAGTTGAAAGACCCCCAATGATTGCCTCGTAACTTCAATGGCGGTACCTTTGGTCAACTCGGTGGGTTCTCCGTGAGCACTTGCAGCTTTGTCTCCCAGCTCTATGGTATCACCGGCAGAGGTCCCTTGCCCTCCCCGCGTTTTAGCTTTTTCTCGGCGCGTAACTATCGTTGACGGCACGGGTCTGGGTTCAGCCTCGTAGAAGAAACCGGCAACGGCTTGTGACTCCTCTATTCTACGGATAGCAGTGAGGATCTCAGCCTCTGCCTGTTGTTCCTGCTGCAGGTACTCTGCACTTAGGTTTGCTGAAACGACCTCGAGAAGACTGTCGACCTCTGCTGGGCTGTAAGCAGAACTGCGAAATTCCTCTCTGACGGTTCCTCTAATCGATTCCCAGAATTTCTCGAGGGCAGTGCGGAGCACCCGAGACCGCGCAAGCCAATCAGCATTTCTCGGACCTGTTAGTGGCTTTGCAATGTAGAAGTCCCTAATAAGTGACGTCCCGATGTCTTGGAGAAGGCCAAGGTCCTCTTTGTAGCTTTCGGAACGTCGCGGCTTCCAAGACTCCCTGTCTTCTGTGGTGCTAACTTCCTGCACTGTTCTCGCTGCATTCTGTGGCCTGTGGAAACGGACGGCTAGAAGCATTTCATGGCAGGTTGAGAGGTCCGAGAGTGTCTGGTAGATGATTTCGTCAAGCCTTTTCTTCTCAGATGGGTTGCTGGACAGATGATCCTGCAGCATTGCGAAGAGCATCGCATGATCGAAGGCCCTTTGGTCATCAGGCTTTGCTTGCAACTGAACTAGACACCAGTCAAGGGGGTCCTCGGTGAGCGCCTCCTGTGTGTTTGCAGACGCCTCTCGTTTCAGGAAGCCAATTGTATTGGGCAAGTTCGCTTCGGGCTCGAGACTCCAGTGTTTCTGAAGGCCTGGAACAAACGGTAGCAGTTCCTCCAGGCGACTTGCCCTGTATATGACCTGGTTGACAAGGAGAAGCTCAAGGGCACCGAGGGCTTTGTCGTAGCGGATCGGCAAAGGTGTGCCGGGATATA
>JACTAS010000270.1:0-15389 GCA_014884825.1 Fusarium sp. 190-020-2 | reverse complement strand
TAATAATATTATAATTAGTAATTATAATAATATAAAATATAAGGTATTTTAATATAATTTAAGCCTAGTCTTTTTAAGAGATATAAATATTAAAGTAATTACTAATAGTATTATAAGTAACAATTCCCCTATTTATATTAATAATATATTAATATTATAGCTAATTTACTTATTTACTTATATAATCTATTTTATAACTTTTCTAATCCTCTTTTTACTACTAATATTAAATTTATAACTTTAAGTCTTTAACTTTAAGTAATTAAATTTATATAAAACTTAATATATTTCTTTTAAACCCTGTATTACCCTACTTCTATATATAGCAGATATTATATTATAGGTCCTTAGTCTTCTATAATACCTCTTTAAGCTACTTATTATGCAAGCCGCCTAGGCCAAGGGCCCTGAGGAACTTCCTCTCCCTCCTGCTTAGCTATACCCCTCTGCGCAGCTTCCCTTCTAGGTCTATAAGGCTCTGCCTCTTAGAATTAAAAAAGGTTTTATTAATTAGAGGATCTATTATATAAAGAAGATGTATAAGTAAGAGGATCTTATAACTAAAGATTACTAGCTTAATATAGCTAATATTATCCTTATTAAACCAGGCCTTTCTAATATCTATAGCTATTATATAAAGCATATTACCCTTACCCTTCTTATCTCGCCTAAGAGCTTCTTTAATCTTAAGGATTATATTATGGCCTTTAGTTAGATAAGGCTTATTAGCCTTAGGTGCCTGCAGGCTTCTTTAGATAGTAGGTATTATAATAGTATAGCTGTAATGCTGTTAGCAGTTGCAGCTAGAAGGTATTTAGGTTAAATAACTTACTATAGGAGTGTAATAAATAATTAAAGTATAATATCCTTTTAGATAGGTTATAGAAAGAAGGTTAGGGTTAGCTAATAAGTATATAAGACTTTTTAGCTAGTATATATATAGCTAAGTTTAAGCTCTAATTAAAATAGCTAATTATAATAATTTAACTTAATAAAGCTTTATTAGTTATAGAGGTAATAAATATTTAAACTAAATTAGATTTTAAAAATATTTAAATATACCTTTTAAGGCTAATTTATAAACTTAAAAAAATAAAAAATAAAATAAAAAATTAAATAATAATCTATGCCTTTATAGGTAAATATAACTTAAAGGGCTATTAGCTTAATTATAATATAAAAATATATTAAATTATAAAAAAAATACTCCTGCCTACTTACAAGTTATTATATATTATACCAAGCTGGCATAACACATCCTCTAAACTCATCCGAAGGCTCTAATATAGTATGCAGTAACAACTCATTCCATCTACTGTTTCATGGCATGGTAATCCGTTCTACCTATGCTGAGTTTATTATACATCTCCATAGCAAGTCGCAGCTATATAGGGGTAATGTAACTTATCAGCGCCGCATCTTTAAGCATAGTTATAGAAGCTCATAGTTTGAAACTGGCCTGGCAAAGAATTACTGTTATTCCTTTATTAACAGCTTTTCCAACTACCGCCAACAAGCAGCAGTTAGGTATCTCGCAAATCGTAGATCGATGCTATTATATAATAAGCATAGATAGAAAATAAGACTGTGGTTAAACTCAAGGTTTGTTAGAAGAAAGCTTGGAGTTATGGTAATTATTTAGAGAGACTCCCTAGTGTTTATTTTTATAGTTTATCTAGGTAGTGGGCAAACGGCCCAGGAGTTGGGGCTGCTAACCCCATGGCATAAAAATACCGCTAATGGCGTAATATGAAACATCCTCTAGGTCCGCGTATTTATCATACTTGTGGCTAGATACTACAAGGGTCTTTTATAAATTAAGTTTCTTAAGGCCCTAATTCTTTAATCTTAAGTTTTGCATAGATGCTAATATAATTATAATAATTTAGGTAAAGATAATAAGATCTCTACTATAAATTAATAACTTAACCTTTAATAACAATATATACACATATACTTAAATATACTAAGTAGCCAATATAGCTATTAATTAGCTGTAAATAATCTCCTTAAGTAAAAGTCTTTATTAGCTTAAACCTTGCTTATTTAACTATAAGGTTAACACTATGAAGTAGAACTTATAACTAGGCTTCTATAATAGCTAGACATTAAAGTGCTATAGTATATTACTAGCCTAATAGATAGTTTTTATCTTATATTAGTTTAGGCTTTTTTTATTATAGCTATAATATTACTAAATAGCTAGTTATAAAATAAGTAAGACTATTTTATATATTATAATTATATAATTATTAATTTAATAATTATAGACTTTTAAAGGCTATATATTTTAAGAGTAATTTAAGTTATTAGATTATTTAAGTATAGTTTTATAATATAAGTATATAAGTAATTAATAATAAAAGTTACTTAAAAAAGGTAAAATATTTATTATATATATATAAAAATTAATATATCCCTTTTTATATTTTTATAATATAATTATAAAATATATATAGCTAATATATTAATTTATATATAAATACTTAAGAATTAATATTATTTTATATTATTAAAATTAAACTAATTATAAAGGTTATAATTATTATAACTTATATAGCTATGTTATATAGTCCTTATAATTTCTACTTATTATAAAAGGATTACTTCTCCTAATAATAATCCCCTTTTATTAAATTACTTAAATTATAATACTTTAAGATTAAATTATTATAAATTACTAATAATTCCTAAAGATCTAACCTTTAGATTACTATTATTCCTTATTAAGCTATTAGGCTACCTTTAGTATATAAAATATATTTATTAGCACTTTTATAAAACTTAGCTTATTAGCTATTAATAAGACTTTTTTATATTAATAAGCCTAGTATATATTACTTAATTATTAAGAGATATAATACTTTATAATACTTAGTATTATACCTTATATAATCTATAAATATAAACCTAATATAAACTAGTTTACCTATTTAGAAAACTTAACTATTATATATTAATAGCTCTTATTTAGAATATACTACATAATACTAAGTAATATTAATATAATAGCACCTATTACTTTAAGTTAGTCTTCTAACTTAGGATATACCTAGCACTACCTGCAGTAAGAGATGCCTCTTAACCTAGCAAATATTCTTATAGAAACTAATAATAAAAATAAAGAAAATATTACCCCTGCTTATTTAAGCACTTATAAAGGGGAAGTTATAAAACTTAAATATAGATTTAGATATCTTGGCTAGTAATATAATAACCTCCTAGAGAACGTAAAGAATAGCTTTAATATAGCTAAAAATAAGATTAAAAACCTAGAGAAGAAGGTAGTTAACTTTACCGAGATTACAGAGGTACTTAGAAAAGAAGCAGAAAATAGTTAGAAACTCTATAGGGAGTATATTAAATATATTATAGCCCTTATAGTAATTAGAAAAGATCTTAAAGAAATCCTTTAACCTTGCTAGCCTAAACTATTTAATAGTAATATTAATAAACTTTAAGGATTCCTTATTAATCTCTAGAGCTACTAGATATATTACCTTATTTAGTTTATTACTAATAAACTAAGAGTTTAATATAATATAGGATTCTTTAAGGATAAAGCACTATAATTAATAGAATCTATTATTTAAGACTATATTAGTAAGCTATATAAAGGATAATAAGAAATAATAAAATATATCTATAAGAAATATAAAAACTTTAAATTAGAACTTAAAAATACCTTTAAAGTAATAAATAAAAAACATATTATAGAAATAAAAATATAATAGCTTAAGTAAAGAGGATTTACTATAAACTATCTAACTAAATATTATTATTAAGTAGCTAAGTTAAACTAGGGCAAAGAAGCTTATATAATATAGGTATATTTAGGATTAAAGTTAGAAGTTAAAGATATAATAGTAAATATTAGACCTAAATTAAAGAACTTAAATAAACTAGTAAATATTACTATAAAAATTAATAATTAGTAATATAAGTAATACTAAGAGAAATAAGCAGAAAGATATAGAGGGTTATATAATCCTTAATAAAATACTAATAGATAATAAAATACTAACTAAAGAAGAAAGAGATATATTAATATATTATATAGAACTAAACTAAAACTTATAATACTTAAAGTAACTTAATATAATAATAATAAAAAACCTTATAATATATTTAAGGTTAAATATTATAATTATAATTAGTTTAGATATATTATTAATAAGTATTTATAATTAAAAAAACCTAAAAACCCTAATTAAGGTAAGTAAATACTAATAGTAATTAATAAATAAGAACCCTAAACTACTATATAAACCTAAATACTAGAAATAATATAAAGCCTATATAATATAATAGCGCTATATAAGGATATTATACTAAAATATAGATAGTATTTATACCTAAATAGCTCGATCTGTAAACTATAAGAAAAATTTCTAATAGAAGAAGATACTAAAGCAGGAAATATATCCTAAATCCTAATACTATATAAGATAAAGGTAATTAAATATTAAAGGAAATAGCAGGAAAACCTAAAAAACTAATAATAAGAAAAGGAAAAAGACTATATTTACTATTTTAAAAGAAAGGAAAAAAAGAAATATAAGAAGATAAAATAAACTAAGATCCTTAAGATAATAAAGGAAGAGAGACCCTTAAAATAGGAAATTAAGGGATACCTAAAAGACCTATAAGGAATAGGAACTACCTCTAATATAGGAAAATAACCTAAAGTATTTAAGATAATTAATACTATCCTAATCTAAATAACTATTTAAGAAAAAGAAGAAATAATAAAAAAGAAATATAAAGTAAGAAATAAGGTTTATATATATTATTAGTAATACTCCTAAAGTATAGGATATAGAGGAGGAGTGGCTTAGAATACTATATAATACCTCTATAAGGAAGATAAATAAATTAAGAATAAGTAGAAATAACCTTATAAACTACTATTTAATAAAAATAATAATAAGATATATATCTTTATAGAAGATAGGTGCCTATAAGGAGCTAAGGAGTATGGTAATATTAATAAGCTTAAGAGCTTATATATTTAGGCTTATTATATAATAAATGCTATAAATCTATATTATAAGGAATTAAAATTTAATATTAAAGATATTATAAAAACATTCTTAACTTATCTAAAATATAATAAATTATTATAGCTATTATATAAATACTATTAGTATAAGGAATATAAATAAAATAAAGAAGATAATAATTACTTCCTTATTATAATTCCTAGTATACTTAATAATAATCTTTATTAGAAAATAGAAATAAAAGGATATTTAGTATATTATTAGTATAAAAATCTTAAAGTAGTAGAATTATAATTTTATATATTATATTATTATAAGATTTAGAAAAATAAGAACTTTTATTAGGAAGCCTTATAAATAATAAGAATAATTAAAGAAGTAGAAAAGGAATTTAAAGATTTAGCCTTAAAAGACTATAAGAAAGAAAAAGGCAAGAGGAGATTTAAACTTATTAACCTAGGGGAATATAAAAAAGGAAAAAAAAAAGAATTTATTTAAAAAGTATATATATAACTAAAGAAATACCTTTAAAATAAGGATAATAAATTTAAGGCTATAAAAAAAAGATATTTCTTTAAACCTATTAATTATAAGGAAGGATTTAATTAGGTTATAATTAATAATAAATAATCTAAATAAGGAATTTCTCTAGATAAATAAGATATAAAACTAGAAAAATATTTTTAATAGTATTTATATAATAAAGAATTTATAAATAACTCTTTAAAGGAAGAGGAATATATTAAGAACTACTAAAAGGGAGTTAACTATAATAATAAAGAATATAAGTTACTTTATTAAACTAGTTTAAGAAAAGTAATATACCTTTTATAATAATAAAGCTATAGAAAAGTAATAAATAAGGATAAAAAAGACTTAAATTAATAAGTGCTTTAAGAGCTATATAAGATAGTAAACCTAATTACCTAGTATTATAAGCTTAAATTAAGGAAAGATAGCTAAATATATAAATTAATAATAAAGTAAAGAAGAACTTTATTAATTTAAAAATAGTTATAAAGCTAGGAATATTATAGAAAAAGAAGTAATTACTATACTAACTTATTAATATAAAAGGGTAACTCTTTAATTATAATAATAGTATAATAAATTAAGAGATTAATTACCTTAAGGTCTTTATTAAAGGAAAGAATTAAGAAGTAAGTTTTAATATTATTCTTTTAGGAGAGGAGATAGATATTATCCTTAAAATAAACTAGCTTAAATAATAAAACCTATATATTAACTAAAGGACTAGCTAAGTTATATTTCTTAATAACCCTAATAGCAATAATAAAACGATTATAAGAAGTAATAAAAGATCTTAATTTATAACTAAGAGGATTAGTATAAACCGGCATAAAGTAAAGACTTTATTACTTCTAAAAGGAGTATAATATAAGTATAAGATAGGCTAAAGATAAAGATTAGAAATCCTAGGCATCCTTAAATAATAAGATTTATAAAAGGATAAAATTATAATATTAAGCCAGGACTAACTTAAAAATATTTTAAAAAAATACTAAATATATAATAAACTATTTAAAGAAGAACTAGAAATAAAAGTCCTTAAATATAGTAAATAAGACTATAAAATTAATTTTATAAATAAAAGATTACTATTTTAAAAGCTATACTTACTTAATTAAAGAGAATTATAAGTTTAGTAAAAATATATTAATAAGATATTAAAGAAAGGTTATATTAGAAAATTAAATTTATTAATAATATTAATAATATTCTTTATATTAAAGAAAAATAAAAAAGATTAACTAGTTATAGATTATTAACTAGTTAATATATATATTACTAAAAATTAAACCTTACTTCTACTTATAATAGAACTTAAGGATTAATTATAAGGCAAAAAGATCTTTATAGCTCTAGACTTTAAGAGAGTATATAACCTTATTTATATTAAGAAAGGAGATAAATAAAAGATAGTATTTAAAACTAAATTTAAACTATTTAAATACTTAATAATGCCCTTTAGCCTTATTAATATACTTATAATATTTTAGTAAATAATTAATAGTATACTTTAATAATACCTTAATATCTTTATAATATATTACCTTAATAATATCTTAATCTTCTTAAATAGTAAAAAGGAATATAAAGAATATATTTATAAAGTCTTAAAAGTATTATAAGATACTAAGCTATTAGTTAAATTAAAAAAGAGTTACTTTTATATTATAAAGGTAGACTTTTTAAGATATATTATTATACTTAAAAAAATCTAAATAAAAAAGAAGAAAATCTTAATAGTAATAAAATAAAAAGTACTTATTAATATTAAGGAAATATAAGCCTTTTTAAGTTTTACTAATTACTATTAAAGATTTATTAAAGGATTTAGTAAAATTATAATTTTATTAATAGAATTAATTAAAAAGGGAAAAACCTTTAATTAAAATAATAAGTCTTAAAAAGTATTTAAGTAACTTAAAGAAGCAATCCTTAATAAACTAGTCTTAATAATATTTAATCTTAAAAAAGAAATTAAACTAAAAATAAATATATTAAACTTTATATTAGGAAGATAAATTAATTAGAGAAATAAAGAAGGAAAGCTATATCCTATTACTTTCTATTTATATAAACTATATAAAGTAAAGCTTAACTATTTAATTTATAATAAAGAATTTCTAGTAATAGTTAACTATTTTAAAGAATTTAAATATTATTTAATAAGAAGTAAGTATAAGGTTAAGGTTTATATTAATTACTAAAATATTTTATACTTTATTATAACCTATAAACTTAATAGATAATAACTATATTATATAGAATTCTTATATAAATTTAATTTTATAATTATTTACTATAAAGGATTTAAAAATAATAAAGTAAATATAATTAGTTAATAACTAAATTATAATATTAATACTATTAAGGTAAAAGAATAAGTATTAAAAAAAAATAATAAGGGAGAATACTAATTTACCTAGAAAATAGTAATCCTAAGATAGATATAAGCAGAAGTAACTAAAGAGATTTTAGGAAAACTATAAGAATTTATTTAAGAATTTTATATATACTTATTATATAGATATTAAGGAGTTATTAAAACCTTAAAATAATTATTATAATAAGGCTATAAGATAATATAAAAAGTAATAAAAAGAGTTATTAAATAATATAATATTTATATTAAAATAAAAGCATAATAGCATAAACCTTATAAAATATTATAACTAATAAAAGTTATAGAATAACTATAAAGCTTAATTATAATAGACTTTATAATTAAATTACTATTATTAAAAGATCCTTTAATTAGAATTTATTATAATAGTATTATAGTTATTATAAATAAACTTATAAAATTCTTAATTTACTTACCTTATAAAAAGGTAATAGATATAAAAGTTATAGCCTATATCTTTTATAATAAGGTAGTAAGAAAATAAGGACTGCTAAGAGAAATCCTATTAGATAGAAAACTAATATTTACCTCTAAATTCTAGTAATTACTTATAATACTTATAGGAGTTAATTACTAACTTATAATAGCCTTTAGACTGCAGGCAGATAGCTAGATAGAAAGAATAAACTAAATACTAAAATAATACTTTTAGTATTATATTAACTATAAATAAAATAATTAAGTTAAGAAGCTACTAAGTACTTAGCTAGTATATAATATTACTTATAATAAAAGTATAAAACTTATACTATTTAATATAAATATTAGATTTATACCTAATATATATTATAATATATAAAAACTTAAAAATATAAACCTAGTAGTAATTATTATAAGTAATAAGCTAAGAGAAATATATAATAAACTTAAGACTAAGCTAGAATTTATTAGAAAAAGGATATAGAGATACTATAACCTTAAAAGGTTAAAGGGACTAACCTTTATAAAAGGAGATATAATTTACTTATCTATTAAAAACATTAAAATAGATTAACTAAGTTATAAACTAGACTATAAATACTTAAGACTAATTAAGATTAAATAGAAGATAGGGAAAGATTAATATAAATTAGATTTACCCTTAAATATTAGATATTACTTAATTTATTATATCTTAATACTTAAATTAGCTGCAGATATAATATATATAAAAACCAGCAATAAACTATAATAAATTATAAGACTAGAGGTATATAAAGTAAAGGAAATTAGAGATATATAAAGAATTAATAGATAAAAGATATATCTAATTAAATAAAAGAACTATCTAAAAAGTAAAAATATATAAAAACTAATAAAATACCTTACTAATGCCTAGTAATTCTTAAAGAACTTTTATTAATAACCTTAAAGAGTAAAGGATTAAAAATTAGGTTTTAGTTAATAATATTAATATTGCTAAAAGACTAAATATCTAGAACTGCTATATCCTCTTCCTAAGTAATAATATTACCTGCAGAAGAATTTATATTATTAATAATAGACTAAATACCTTACTTATATAATAAATACTTTTAGTAATAAATATAAGATAATCTTATAATAGCCTTATTAACCTCTTATTAGGCCTTAAGAAGCTTTTCTTTAGCTTCCTCTTTTACCTATTTTAGATAATTAGACTTATAATTTAAATAAGGAATTAAAAGAAGAAATAGTTAGTAAAAGGCAATAATAATAAGGGAAATAATATATAATAGGCAATTGCAATACTAAAAGCATTATAAGATTAATCTTATTAAGTATATTTAAAGTAATAAGAAGAATGCTTAATTATTTTATAATAAAGGCCTTTAGCCTTATAAAAGGAATAAGGTATAATATTAAAACTAAATTTTATAATTAAATCTGCTAAATAAATATCCTTTAAAGTTTTATAAGATTTTAATTAAAGATTCTATAATATAATAATTAATAAGGTATATTAGGAAAATAATAAAGGAAGAGAGTTAGCGCTTATTAAAGTCTAATATAAAAATAGGGAGATATGCAGGTCTTAAGGGCAAGACCTAATAGAGGGGAGAGATTATATTATAATCTATATAGCTATATTATATAGTCCTTATAATTTCTACTTATTATAAAAGGATTACTTCTCCTAGTAATAATTCCCTTTTATTAAATTACTTAAATTATAATACTCTAAGACTAGATTACTATAAATTACTAATAATCCTTAGAGATCTAACTTTTAGATTATTATTATTCCTTACTAAGCTATTAAGCTACCTTTAGTATATAGAATATATTTATTAGTACTTTTATAAAACTTAGCTTACTAGCTATTAATAAGACTTTTTTATATTAATAAGCCTAGTATATATTACTTAATTATTAAGAGATATAATACTTTATAATACTTAGTATTATGCCTTATGCAATCTGTAAATATAAACCTAGTATAGACTAGTTTACCTATTTAGAAAACCTAACTATTATAATAATAAAGAAAGAAACTAGCTAGTAAGAAGGGGTATTACTTACTTATTATTAAAAAAATAGCTAGGAGCTTAATAACTATATTACCTTTTAGTAAAAGAGGTTTTTTATTAATATAAGCTATTAAAAGACTGTAAACTTCTACTTTTACTAAAAAGAGGGATGGATAAAAGTAATATAGCTACTTTGCAAAAAACACATATTAGCTATAGTAATATCTTATTAGGTATAACTTTAAGATATATATAAATTTTCTCTTATTTATTTAGGGTTAGTTACTAAAAGAATATATAATACCAAAGTAGGGCAAAGTAAATACAAAAGTAATGCATTACTGAAGTGAAATTGTCTAAGGACAGAGCCGGATGACCAGCTGTAGCGTGATCAAGCGATTGACCACTTTCTCAAGCACCGAATACGTGGTGGTTCCCGTCGGTGTTCTTGAGAAACCAGCCTAGTTCTTACAACCCTCAGCTCGGTTTGACATGCACTGAGTCGTGCAAACGTCGGAGAGATTGACGTCTAATGCACGACCAGACTTTCCATTGTTAACACAATCAAACTGCAAAGCATCATTGGCACTGATGAGTGTTGCCCATGGAGTATTTGCGTGGAGAAGGTTCGCCCAGCTAACGCAGCACTGATCTGAACCTTGAGATAGACAAAGAGCACGAGGTGTCGCGGGTAGGGTGTTGCCTCTGTTGAGATAGATTTGCTCGCGAAGGGAGCTGCAAGGACCGCTCTTAGGCTGATGAGAATCGTTGCATTCGATACGATTGGAACCGCATCGTTTGCTCAATCCGCTCGTGTCCCGAGCCTTGAGAGCTGGGGGGTTCCATAAAGTAAGGATACTGCCGTTGTCGAGAGTTTGGTTGGAGTAAACAGTCCAACCTTCTGTAAGAGACTGCGCGTTCAGCTGAGCCGGTGTCAAAGGCTCTGCAAGTGCTAAAGGCTTCGCAGCTGCAACGCTGAAAAATGCGAGAAGCGCTGCGACGGACGTTAACGAGATAACGAACATGACTGCCTTTTATAATGTGTTTTGGGCTTTATTTTAAGAGGGAAAAGGTGATTTGTTATATTGAGATAGCTGATTGTGAAAGGTAGTGATGGTAGAGATGATGAAAGGAATCATAGATATATATATATATATACATGAGTGCAGATGTGTCCTACTTGTATAGAATAGCTTGTGTTGGACAACTTGAAATGTGCCCCACTTGTGCCTGTATACGGAGTGCAGAATTGATACGATAGGAACTAGCGTTAGCCTGCAAATAGAATGTACGAAACATTGTAATAAGCACTAATAATATGAGTAAGAACAAAATGTTCAGTCTATAGCGATCTGGACTTACGAATACCTTGCTTATTATTTAGCTTAGTTCAGTAAGTCGAATGTCCTTTAGCACATCTAAAGACAGACCTTGTGCTTGGGACTTTTGTCTAGCCATCACTTACCTAACTTACAGTAACATATTACAAGTACGCCAATGGCGTTTGACGCCTCGTATAAGTATAGTCACCAGCGCTTACAAGACACAAATTTAAGGTACTGAATTGACACCCTACCGCACATGGTCTTATCTCTTGCAACTCATTCTAGTAGACCCTTGACGGATTCTCGGTATGTTTAATAGCTACTTGCGAGTCTATCAGGCGGGCCCTGGCAGAGGTGTTCTTCTAATGCATGGTGTAAATAGAATACTGTTTATAAGGTCTAAGCTTAATATCCTAGAGCCCTGGCTCGGGGGAAACAACGATCTATGCTCTATTGAATGCAGATTCTCTAATCAATTTACACTTCTTTCCAATGGTATTAGCAGGACCAAACCGGACTCGTTTGGTTAGAATAAATACCGCTCTAGTTACTTATGTTTCTAGAGACATAATACACTTCTCAGTTCTTGGTTTGATGTTAGGATCGAATTTAACTTAGGGCTAGAGGGGAGAGAAACAGGAACGTAGCTCTAAACACCCTCGATAATTCCCAACCGCCCGCGGCACCCACACGGCTATAACACCTGGTAGGCCGAGGAACAGAATGCTCTAAAAAGTGAAAACACATACAGTTCGCTAGTGAATACTTTCATCTCGCTGAATTCGTAAAGTTCCCGCCTTATTCCTTCTAGTCTAAATACAAGTTTTGTTCTTAATCCTTGTAGTAATTAGTGGCAGCAATTTATCATATATAATATCGCGGTTGGGAATGCGTTCTTTTGTGCCTGGGTACCCAGTAACTAATTGAATATGACCCATAATTTACGAGCACGTGTCGGTAATTGGCCAGCCCCCTGCAACGGCAATCTGGAAGACTGACATAACACTTCAAGTACTGTACTTCTTTCAGAATAGCTCTTACGTGGGACTCGGGCTCATCTATCCGCTTCCTCACTCGGCAAGTTAATACAATTTACAGTATACTTATAACCCTGCCTCAAGCTAACAATGCAGTAGTTATGGGCTGCACTAGCTAAACTGTCTTATCCACCTGTCCAAGCTACCTTGTATGCATTTTATTTATTATAATACTTAATATCTAAATAAATTAGTGCCTAATAGTATCCTTTATATCTTTTAGTACTTAATAAACTAATTTTAGTAAGAAATAATAGGCTATTAGTATAATAAAAAATAGCTAATAAATTAAATCTAAGGTAAGTAATAAACTCTAATTTCCTTATAGAAAGTAATATAATTATTATAAATTTATAAATTTTTACCTTAAATTTATAATAAAATACTTTTTTATTAAAATATTTATTATAAATATAATTAATAAATATAATTAATAAGTATATTAACTAAACGTTTCTTATTTTATAGTATTATTATTTAATTAAATACTTCTTAATTATTAAATATATTATAGCCTTTAAATAAGGCTAGAATTCTTCTTACCATTTAAGCCTTTTAAAATAACCCTAAATTAAAATATCTAGCTATAAAGGCTATCCTTAATAGTTATAAATATTATTATATAATTAAAAGAATATAAAATTTATAATAATAACTAAAGTTAATATATATAATAAGCAAGTAGTATAGACAAGTAAGTAATATAAAAATCCCTTACCTTATATTAATACTATCTAATTAATTAATTCTTAACTAAATAATATATTATAATTTACTACTAAGGCTTATATAAATCTTATACTTTAAGCCTATTAGGCAGACCTAAAATTAAGTCTATAATAAGCTGCTTTTATATATAATATTAACTTCTATAACCTCTACTATTAATCTTAAGGTATACCGGCTTGCGCTAATTATATCCTAAATAGTTAGAAATTAAGTAATTAAGAGAAATAGGTTATAATTAAGTATATTTTTAATTTAAATTTATAAGGATTTCCCTCTTAATATTATAATATTAAAAAAATAATAAATTAATTACTTACTAAATATAATATATTATTAGTTAGTAAGTATTAGGTTATTAATTTTATTAAGTAATAACTATAACTTAAGATATATTCTTTTTATAAATATAACTATTAAAGAGCTTAATATAAAGATTTAATTATTATTTATAATTAGTTTAGGCTTATAAAGAATATAATTATAAAATATAATATTAAATTAAATAATATTTAAAACTTTAATAAAACTAGCTTTATAATAAATATAATATTAAGTAATATAGTAATTACTAGCTTAAAAAGGTATAAAAACCTAAAATTAATTTAGCCTAGAAATTAAAAATAAGTTATTATAATTTAAGTAATTAATATAAAAGGCTAAGTAATTAATTTATATTTAGTAATTATAGGCTAATATTACCTTACTAATTAGTATTAAGAAAGTAACCTCTTAGGCACTTAGGCTATTATTATAATATTAAATAGCTAAATAAATAATAAAATAAGCCTTAACTAGCTAAAGTACTTTAATTAATATATAGCTAACTAATTAGTTAGTGCCTATTATCTTTTAATTCTTAATAGTTATAAAAGTTATTAATTTATTAATTTTTAGTTATATTATAAGGTTAATAATATTATTATACTTTATATACCTCTTTATTCTTTATACCTATTATAGCTACTTAATATTAAGTACTTTAAGCTACTAAAAAAGGCTTATAGGTAAGAAATAAAGTAATTAATTAAATAGTCTATAACTTATATTTTTAAGACTAAGTTCTTCCTGGCCTTTTATACTGCTTTTTAATTAATTATAACTAAGTTAAATATTAAGAGGAATTTTAAAAAAGCTAGACTTACTCCTTTTAACCCTAAAGTTATAATCTTAAAGCTTAATATATAGCTATAGACTTTAATACCTATTAAAGAGGTAGCTTAATAAGCTTAATCTTAGACTTTAAGAACCTTAGTAATAATCTTTAAGGCTAAATTATAATTTAAATACTTTTAAGGTTAAATTAGAAAATATTATAAAAGCTTCTTAAAGTTAATCCTTAAAGCTTTTTAATTTCTTATAAAGGCAGTTATAAGAAATATATAAAAGACTGCCTTATTAAAGGCTAAGAACTAAGAGCTTTATAAGGTAAATAATATACTTAGCTAATAATATAAGGTAAAAAAGATATACTTATAAAATAGAGAGAGCTTAATTATATAAGAAGGTTAAGATTTAATTAATTAGATAAATATAAGTATATAGGTATTAGTTAAATTATTAAGAAGTAGTAATTAAGGAAGGTTAATTAGGCTAGGTATTTAGTAATATAGTATATATAGCAAGACTAGGCATAATATAAGGACTTATTAAGTAGTTTTAGAGGCATTTAGTAATAAATATAGTAATTAATTTTAATTAATTAGATAGTTTATTATGTTTTTATTATAATTTATCTTATAAAGGTTAAGATTTTTATACTACTTGCTTATTTATATTATTTGCTTATTATATATATTAATAAAAAGATATTTACTTTAAAATTAAATAACTTAGCTATTACTTCCTTAATTATAATATTTTTTAATAATCTTTTATATAAGGCTTTTTATATATTTATATAAAGATTTTTATAATTAAGGTTAGCTTTTTATTAT